>JAVJGG010000195.1:0-16213 GCA_035590195.1 Aviceda cuculoides
AAAAGTCCGATGCACCCCCACCCCATAGCCAGCCTTTGTTTATCTTAAGTACTCAGCCATTTGTCCCCCTAGCAACCTGAATGGGGAAAAATTCCTTTAACAGAAAAAAACCAGAAGAGTTTCTGAAACTCCAACACTTTATCACAAAACTGTGTATTAATTTTTAATGGCAAGTGATGCCTGACAAACAAGCTCAATTTCAGGCAAAGGCCTGCTCAGTCCTTGCAGTCTTGGTCTGAAGATGGTCACTCGGAGGCGAGTGCTGGATGTAGAGAGTCCATTTTCCAAGCAAAAGCTGGGATGGACTGGAGCAGGTGGGCTCTGATGAACTGAGCTGCTACTCTCTTTACTGACTGTGTAGCTACTTCTGGGTGAATTTTCATCAAAAAAGCACATCCCCACATCCCCAACACAAGGGCCATTCTTTCCCATTCCATGCACCAAACAAACCCCTCCAAAGCAGAGTGTGTTCCAGCTCTCCAATGAACAGGAGCAAAACACATGTTTGACACGGTACCATAGTCGTCCTCCCTTTCCCCAGTCTCATAAACACCTGTCCTGGGTTCAGCTGGGATAGAGTTAATTTTTACAGGAACCTGGGAGGAGGGGGGGTACAGCCGGGGCAGCTGACCTGAGCTAGCCAAGGAGCTATTCCATACCGTGGGACTTCTTGCTCAGTATATAACTGGGGAGCGGGCTGGGGGGGCCCTTCTCTTGGCTTTCGGTGGGGGAAGTGGCGGAGCATTGGATTCTGGGTGGTGAGCAATTGCACTGTGCATCACTCGTTTTGTATATTCTTTTATTACTACCGTTGTTGTCATTGTAACTTCTTTTTCTTGTGTTGTCCCAGTAAACTGCCCTTATCTCAGCCCTCGAGGTTCTTTTTTTGTTTTTCCTTTTCTCTCCTCCGATTCCCCCACCCCCACCCCCCATCCCACCTGAAAGGGGCGGGAGGAGTGAGCGAGCGGCTTCGTGGTCCTTTGTTACCGGCTGGGCTGAAACCACGACAACACCTAAAACAGTTTGGCTAAAAATACCTAGAACAATTAGTGGCACATGGGCATTTTCAATCTGAACAGTTTAAATGCAGCAGAATTACAATGAAGTAGGAACAGGATTTAAAAGAGATGTCAAGCGAGTTTTACTAAAGCCGAAGTTATCTGGACCTTTTGCAACATGAAATAGTAAAGAAAAAAAAAAAAGAAAATTGAGTGAAAAATCTTAAAAATCACAAAAGAAGCAGGGCTGAGATTGCAAATGGGAAAGGGAGAAATTCCAAGGCAGAACACTGTGAGAGGTAATTAAGGTGTCCTGGCCTGTGATCCTGCTAGTTGGATGAAGGTACAATCAGCGAGCCTAGTACTGGATCATAAAACATCTTGCAAAACTTTCTGAGTTAAAATCTCTGTATTTGGATCTACTTAGAATACAGACCTAGGAAGGCTCACCAAATCAAGTCATGCTAAAAAAATGCTATGAAAGGCAGAGTGGCTGGTGTCCCAGTTGTCCCATTTGCCTGACATTTCTCACATATCTGAAAACACTTAGAGCTCTTGTCCTAACAGCAGAGATAAAATATGGCAGAAAAATGGCTTGTACACCAGGCTGATCCTGTGAAAGTACCCTTTGCTGATCCTGTGAAGGTGTCCACAAATCTGGATAACTTTAGATCTTTGAGAAATAAAATAAAAGAAAGTTTGTCCATGTTCAGAATATATTTTTACTGCACTTTAGTAGATGAAGTCTAAAATAATTCCATCATTAGTGAAGATGCTTTATCAATGTTTTCAAGTCTGATCAGGATATAATAAATATGCAAGAATCTCCTTCACAGAGAAATTACATATTTCCAACCCAGTTTACAAAGAGAGGCTGGCTTTGCCCTGTACCAGATACTTAATCTAGGGCTGATTTTGAAAGCAGAGTTGAGTACAAGCACTCAACTTCTAACATAAATTCAGAGAGTACAATGGGTGGATCAACAGAGGGAAGTAGACTGGAAAAAAGATTACACAGAGACTAAGATCCATGAGGACAGGAGCCTAAGATTGGGAATCAAAGAGTAGAGAAAGGATCCTGCGACTTAGCTGGCAGAGGACAAAATAGAGAAAGTAGAACAAGTCAATGGGGTTGGTAATCAGATCAGATCGGCATAGACTGGGTCACAGGACCAATGTGAGAAGGGAAGAGATAAATACTTCCAAAAATGATGACAGTGTGAAGGAAGTACTTGGACAGAGAAAATCGCACAAGAAGAGTGATGGAAGGGCTGAGGAAAGACAGCAAAATGGAAGTAGGAGAACGGAGAAGATAAATTGGATGAGGTGGATGGATGAGAATTCAGGGAGGAGACTTTGACAAGAATGCTGCAGTCCGGAAGGTCCATGTGGAAAAAAAGCAAAGGGTAGTGAGATAGATAAGGATCTGGCTGAAGAGATGGGGGAGAAATAGACTATGGCACCATATCATAAAAGCCTATTTCATAAAAAAAATGAACAAGGTGGAACAATTAAGATACACGGGAAACCTTAATTAATTCTGTCATTTCCTGACTTACAAATAAGTGATTTTATACTTTTAAAAGCCATCTTTTAACACCATTTCCAGGTGTGCTTGTGAATGTAAGAGTATTAAGTGAAAACAACAACAAAAGATTAACCAGTTTGTGTGTTTCAGCCGTTTCCACCTAAGATAAGAAAAACACTAAAGCTTAAACTATGTAAGCACATAACACTTTTCTTTTAATCTTATGCCGCTGCTTTTTATGTGCCATTTTTACTTATAATTGTTTATTTCAATAGATAATGCTACGCAACATTTCTGTATATAGTAAATCAAATGACTGAATGGTTTTCTTTTGCTACAAGCTGAAACTCAAATATGCTTTCCCTTGCCATAGTCCATCATAGATTTAAAAACATCTTAAATGCAAAAAGGAATTCCTTTAATGAACATACATAGCACAATGGGTTGCCAACATAATAAATCATCTCTTTATATGCCTCACATATTTGTCACAAATAACATTTTTTTCTTATTTTTCAGCTGTCAGTAGATTTGTAAGATGTCTTACTTAGAATCTTTTGGATCTCCTCCAACCATTTGGAATCCCTTAGGGTATCTGGTACAGATTGATTTATTATAATAAATATTATGCAGTTTATGCCTCTGAATAGCTCATGCTGTAGCAGTATGTTGGCTCCAGCAAATGATTAATAAAAATATGGTTTCTACTGTACACTTATTGCCTACATACATGCAGCTATTGGAATGATATAGCATTATGAGTTCTTATGGCTAACCAGGGGCAAAAACCATTCTTCTCTTCTATTTCTCTAGCTTCCTCAACAGAAAACACTGAATGCTGAAAGCAAACTGAAAAAATTGCAAAAATCCAAAGATGAACCAGAAGGCAGAGAACAGAGTGCTGAGTAGATAAACTTTTTCAAATTACTAATAATTTTCACCCCCCTTTTAACACACTATTTCCCATTCCTCCGTTCATTTTCCAAAAAGCTTTTTATCTGAAGCTTTTCAAATGATTCCTCCATTTGACAGACATTCCTTCTAATGTTATAAAACCAAGGGAAACTTTTTCTTACCATGGGTATTTTAGCTTTATAGGTGATCTCTTTAAAAATATATACAAATTCTAATGAAACATCTCTTCCTACATTTTACAGGTAATAGAGAAAAATTAATTATCTGTAATACAGAAGTGTTGTAAAAAATATATAGCTAAAAGAAGTCACAAAATATTTACATTCCTTTCTCTAAAAAGTTGTATTTTCAATTGTATTGATTGTAACTGTAATGATTACTTTTTCATTGCAGAAAATATTTCAGAACAGAGTTTTCCGCAATGAGGTGTAAAAAAAAAAGGGACTTCAGATGTACCCTAAGGAACTAGCTCAGCTCTTTTCAAAGTCTGGCTATTAGTATTCCAGTTTGTTGTTAGGTCCAACATGCCTAAGAAACTGGGGGTAAAAATTGTTCCTTTTATCCACACCTGAGGTCTGTTTGTCCAGTCCTACAGACTGAGAACATGCCCCATGAGACATGTATCTACAATAACCACAGACAGTCACTGCCCTGAAAAGTCTACAGTCCAAAGAGATGAAGAGGAAAAGAAAGTGGACAAAGGTACAAGTAACAGAAGAAGTGGGCCTAGCATAACTGAATGTGGTTTTATGATACAGTTTTTCAAAGGGCTGCTGTCTCTAGTCCACAAAATACAGCTATGCAAGTTACAGAAGAAAAAGGTAGCATAGACAGTTTAGCAGCATCCTCTTGCACAGACACTACCAAAAGCATCTCAATCTGCTAGGAGAGGTACTCAAAAAGTAAAGGCCTGGATAAACGTCATGCACTGATTTTCTATGAATGGAAATGTAAGATACAGACCCCTTATTTAAGAAAATAGATGCACTGATTTGGGATCACTTGTGCAGGCCAGAACAGCAATAGGTTAGCGCTGCCTCAGGTAGAACCTGAAGAACATTCCAATTACGGGGTTTGTTGATTGGAAATGCTGGTTTGTCAAAGCTTAACTTGGATTCTCAAGATCATCCTGATTCAATGTGTCTCCATACTCAGTAAAGCAGGGGTAAAGAGAAAAACTTCCTAACAGTGTCACTAAAGTAACATGCTTAAAGTTAAGCAGCAAAAGCATGTGTAGCTTTATTTTTACAACAACTAAAAACTTGTTAATAAATGTCTGTTGTATTCTATGAAGAGTTATTGAAATGTGCAAGTATTTTTCTTCTTGGCACATCAGACTGAGCCTGATATCTACAACCTTTATCCTAAACCACTCTTGGTGCAATGCTGGCAAATCTTTCTTCCAGGAATTTCATCTCAGTACAACTTCCTGATTTCTAGAAAATCAACTGTAACATCTCTGCAGAAAACCTTATAAAAATTCATAAAGGGGGCACTCTGACAACCACCCGTCTACTGGTTGCATAGGGGAGTACATCTCTGTTTTTTCAGGAAACACAAGGAAAGTTTCAGGCTCAGTCTGATGTGCCAAGAGAAAAATATTTGCACATTTCAATACTCTTCACAGAATAAAACAGCCATTTATTGACAAGCTTTTAGTTTGTGTTTGTGTGTGTGTAGAAATATCATCTATATACACATGCATCATATATACACTTGCATATACATAGATGCACACTGAGTATGTAGATGCACTAAAATATCATTGTACTTTGTATAAAATACTGATTTTACCAGCGATAGAACTGTTCTCTGAACTAAAACTTGACATCCATAGTTTTAAAACTAGCAATATTCCTCTCACTTCCCCCTTGAAAAATATTGATGAATCTGACTCTTTAAAGGTAGATCTGCATATGTTTGGGATACTTAGACTTTCCTTCAGCATAAATGGTTTTGGTCAGTGATCTGAATGGCTCTTATGAGTCGATGTCTAAAGGCTTTCACCAAAAGGAAACAGATTGTTAGTCTAAACCACTGCTAACAACTTAGAGTATGTGCTTTAAGGTAAGATAATGTTACTCGATACTAAGCAAGAAGGTAGAGAAAATACTTCTTGCATCACTTATATATTAGGTCCACTATAACAAGTCTCACAAAGAACTACACCATCCCAAACTTCCTTCTCCTCTCTCCTCCCATCCCACATACATTTTTAAAAGGCTGTGAATTATCAAAGGTTCAGGTCTTTGAAGAGAAAGAATGAATACTAGAGTTTGAATCTTAAACTCGGGTACCTTCCATCAAGTGTGAGATACCCCTGCAACACACCAAACACATAGTCTAAATTTGGCCAAGTTCTGCACACTTAACAAAGTAGTTGTGCTGTTTAGTTTTGACCATTGATACAGAGCTTCCAGCTTCTCAGAGTGCTTCTTCACAGTAGTTGTTGTAGGGATAAAATCATAGATACATAAAATAATGTGGCTAACCAAATTCAGTATTCTGCACCCACAGCACAAAATTCTCTACTTAATATTTTTTTGCAAAAAGACATCGTAAGTACTTTCAAGCAACTAAATTATAACACATGAAACACATCCAAATCAGTGTGAATTTATTGACAAGACACTGGATTCAAGGGAGCCTGAAAGCTCATTTTCTTTCTTCGTGCCATAAAATAACAATACATTTAGCCTCCTAGAAATATTATGAAACCCAGACAAATTTCCCCAAAGCAAGGACTGTATTATGATGTCTTTAATGTATTGCATCAGCAAGTTTGAGTACTTTCTACAACAGAGCATAAGTAAAACATATTTATCATGTCACTACTAAAACAGAGCACACAATAGATAAATTTTTGATCTGCTAATTCTAAAGCAGTGAAAAGTAGGTTTCCATTTATTTTCTTATTAAGGTACAGCATCAAAGTCTCATAATGTAGTGAACTGAGGTGAAGAATAACATAGTATCTAAATTTTATGCACAGTCAGCATGTAGACTTGCCTGTCCAGGAGGACTCAGAACAGCATTTGAGTTGGTAGCTAGTCTGAACCATCCTACTGCAGGAGAAACTAGAGCAATCAGCAAGAGAAATACATTCCCCTTAATGAAACCTGCTCAGGTAAACAATAGTCTCAAATGACAGTGGTATCTGGCAAGTATGTAGAAAGTGCTGAGGGGTGAGAGAGGGAGAGCATCCTTTCCCTCTTCACGTTGAAAACTCCAAATTACACTTTCAGTCAGCTTTTCCAAAGTAATTTAGATGCATTGGATCCTCTCAATGAGTTTCACCTGTGTTACACTTCACTTCTGAAGTCTAAATGAATGGTATTGCGGTGCTGAGGAGAGGACAGTCTAAACAGCTTCCCAAGTCTGGCACTAAGTAACTGCTGTGTTTTAACCCCAGCCGGCAGCTAAGCACCACACAGCTGCTCGCTCAGTCCTCCCCCACCCAGCGGGATGGGGGAGAGAATCGGGGAAAAAAAAAGTAAAACTCGTGGCTTGAGATAAAGACAGTTTAATAGGACAGAAAGGAAGAGAATAATAATGATGATGATGATGATCATGATAATATGACAGCAATAATAATAAAAGAATTAGAATATACAAAACAACTGATGCACAGTGCAATTGCTCACCACTTGCCAACAGATGCCCAGCTAGTTTCTGAGCAGCGATCCCCTGCCCCCAGGCCAACTCTCCCCAGTTTATATACTGGGCATGATGTCCCATGGTATGGAATACCCCTTTGGCCAGTTCGGGTCAGCTGCCCTGGCTGTGTCCTGTGCCAACTTCTAGTGCCCCTCCAGTCTTCTTGCTGGCTGGGCTTGAGAAGCTGAAAAATCCTTGACTTGGTCTAAACACTACTTAGCAACAACTGAAAACATCAGTGTGTTATCAACATTCTTCTCATACAAAATCCAAAACATAACACTATACCAACTACTAGAAAGAAAACTAACTTTATTTCAGCCGAAAGCAGGACAGTAACTTCAGCACTTTTCAGATTATTTTTAATTTGAAAACCAACATCTAAAATATTCCACAAACAGTAGAGGAGCATGTGCTATTTAATTTCAAAAGACAAAGCACAGGATACAAAAGGAAATAATTCTTGTCACAGCCTGTGCTCTTGCTTTTATTCTTGTATCAATTTAAGCAAAAACGTTTAAGTTTTTCAAAGCTAAATAAGTGGCTTAGCTGTCTTATTCTCTTTAGTCCTGAGTGACACTGTATGACTAGATGTCCCAATCAGCTTTTAAAAACCTCACATACCATAATTACAATTCTGACAGCTATTTTCCTCTGGATCTATAATATTAAAATGCAATCAGAATATGATCATTCCATCAGATTTTTGTTTACACAGTATTGTACCCTGGCTGAGAATAACCTGATATTTTATGACAGAATAACCTGATATTTTATATACTTGTATTTTTCATAGTTTCCATGATTTGGAAGTTTCCTCCATAAGGCAGCAGGCAAAACTATTAATCAGCACCAAATGAATGATAGATTCATACCTGTCAGTATGCCAATGCCTTTTTTCTTTTAAAAAAAAGGAAATTCTTTAAATGCCTGTTTGATTTATTTGTTCCTCACAGTTATATGCAGTTACAACAAATTGTTGATCATTTTCATCATTCTTATTATTGCATACGGAATATCTGAACATCCTCCCATTGAGGCAAAAAGGAGTCTGCCACTTATTTCAATCAAATCGTGTTCAGGCATAAACCTAGCAGCGAGACTTAATATTGAAAATATATATTGACACGTAAGACTCATCATCTTTTTATACTGAACAATGCTACTACTAATCATTACTTGTGTGTCTGAAGGAGCTTGTCAAAGCCAGGCTTTAACAACAAGAACAAAGTTGCATGCTATCAGGACTAGTCCTAAGAATTTTGCCAAAAAACTTCTGCCACCATCCATGACTTTGAATATCACATATCCCAACCTCCAAACTGGGTACCATTCTGACATAATGCTACCTGAGCTTTTCCTTAGAGGGAGCATACCAAAAATATCAAAATTGCTTTCATATTGAGTCTGGCTGGGATGGCACTAACTTTCTGCACAGCAGCCCATATGGTGCTGTGTTCTGGATCTGTGACTCAAACAGTGTTGGTAACACACCAGTGTTGTGGCTATTGCTGAGCAGTGCTTGCACAGTGTCAAGGCTTTCTGTTTCTCACTCTGTCCCCACCGCAGTGAGTAGGCTGGCGGTGGGCAAGAAATGGGGAGGGGACACAGCTAGGACAGCTGACCCAAACTGACCAGAGAGGTATTCCATACCAGATAACATCCATAGCAATAAAAAAAAAGGGGGGGGGGGATATTGGCTACCAAGGTGGCTGTTGCTTGGTGAGTGGCTGGGCATCTGTCTGCTTGTGTGATGTGGTGAGTGATTGCCTTTGCATCACTTGTGGGTTTTTTTCCTTTCCTTCACTTACTAAACTGTCTTTACCTTGACCCATGAGTTTTCACGCTTTTGCTCTTCCCATTCTCTTCCCCATCCCGCTGGGTGAGGGGCAGTTAGCGAGTGGCTGTGTGCATGCTTAGCTGCTGGCTGAGGTCAACCCACCACAGCTTTACATCTTGAAAATTAGGTTTTATTACTCCATAAATAGAAACTATTATTCTTTTTTAACTGAGATAAAAGTTTAAGTGTGATTAAAGGTGTGTGTGGGAGTGTGCCATCGTTTCCTTCCTGCCCACTGCATTATCCCAGTATTTCTTGCCTGCCTTAGACTTGTTCTCAGTCACCAGTGTTTTAGTGGCTTCCTGGCTGCACCAAACTAAAGTCTTTTGGACCAAAAAACCAAAAAAAAGCTATTGGCTTCTCCCACAGATTCCATTTATGATAGTACTTGTTATTTGAACTTGATCATAATTATACAAAGTGGTATGAACAGTAAAGAAAGCATTTTATTTGAGCAGTCTTAGGTTTTTATATTAAATAAAACCTTAAAAGAAAAGATACTGATGACCACTCATTATCTCCTTCTTTACTTTCCTTTCTTTCTCCTTGTTCAGTATGGGGTTAGCGAATACATGCAGTCTACAAAAAATGACACATCTATTTTCTTAAAACTCTTCCTCTGGTATTTTAATAACTAGTTCACTGTTTCTGGATCATGTAATGTAAAGATCACACTGAACATTCCAGCCCAGCAAAATCTGGAGGCAATGCATAACTGTAAGTTGGCGAGTACTGCAATCAAGGGGTTTAGGTAAAGCACCACTGTGCTGTGCAAGTTTAAGATGAGAAGACTAGTACCTTGCATGATTCATCTCACTGTTTGGTTATGGTTATTGTATTGACACAGTGAAATATTATTACTGTGTAGTGACTTCAAGTTTGCAGTTATGGAAGAAAGAAGTTTTATAGGGAAACGTTGGCTTGGAGCCCATATTTGTGAATAATAGTCATCATATTTTGGGGGACCTAAACAAATACAGAGGAGTATAGTCAAATCCTGAAAGTGCTGCAACTTTATATAAACTGTGTTATACTCCTGCCCTGTGTTCCAGTGTTTATCTTCCATAAAAATCTACTCTTCCTCTACGTAAGATTTATTATTATGTATCACCTATTCAGAACTCGTTGAATCAGGGTGCTTTAATTACAGACAAAGGGGTGATTTCTTTATTCTGCACATAAATGAGCACTGTGATCAGCAAAGCACTGCACCTCTTACTCCAGCAGGATTTCTATAGAATCTTTATTTTTAAATTACAGCCAAAATTTCTAGAGTCAAATAGGCGTCTCACTAAGCAAACGGAGAGCTTTACATGCATAAAGAATGAGTTTTATCACTGCTTAAGAACCTTGACACAAAAATATGCAGAGTTGCACAGTGGTGGGTGGGTAATGTGGTAGAGCACATCCTTTACCCAACACGAAGCAGTCCTTCATGGAGGACACAGTATGCAGCAGCCCTTGTTGGCTGAGTCAGGAAAAATTAATGACTAACCACCTGGATCCAGTCTAATCCACATAATATTGCTGCTGGTGAATGGATAGAGCAGCAGCAGAACCGAGACTCTGAAGTGGCAATAATAACACTGCAGTGGGTCAACCAGTAGTTCACATTTTGGGTGGCACACACTTGCCTCAAACTGTTGTGAAAGATTCATAGAAGTAATATGACCTGAAGCATAAGATCATAAAATAATGTTTGACATCTAGCATTTAATTTGCCTTTTTTCCAAGCCTTCTGGAAGAAGAATTACACTAGGAAATTGTAGTCATTAGCAGGGCAGTCTTATACTTAATAGACATTTGGACTTTTCTGCTCTGTAATTGCCATTCTAGCCAGTAAGGGTGGGTCATACTTCATCAATTTTATATTGTTACCAAGAGGAAATCACCTGCTAATGAGTAAAAAGGAGAAAGAAGATACAAATGGGAGGAAAATCAAGGGGGTTTTGTTTAAAAAGTTGAAGGGAGAAGAGCTGGAGAGAACACTTCAGTTTGCTGCCTTAACTTTATGGGTCAGGCAAGGAGCTGCCTTTCCAGGAATGAAGTTTGGATCTCATCCATGTTAGAGAAAACCCAATATCACCAGCAATTGTCTTGATCCGGGTGTTGACTGATGCACCTAAGAAATTGGCACCACGAATACATTTTAAAGTTAAAACTCATTCATGTTCTTCCTTACCAGCATCTTTGTAACTTACCAAATACTAACTCCAGGCTACAAAAAAAAAAACCATTTGAAACACACAAAGTCTTCCAGATTGCTATGTTTGAATAAACTTTGTGTGATTTTATTCTTATTGAAAACTGATGTACATGTTAGAAGTTAAGCAAACAGCAAAGCTGACAGAGCCCTGTTCCATTCAGTGAATGAGTTCCTCCTGACCAGCATCATTCAACATGAGGCTCTGCCTAACATGCACAATCAGTCCACACTGGTTCAAGCAAAACCTTTCAATAGGTTCCCATCATTTTCCTTCACCAGCAAATCATAAACTCAATGACAAGCCACGGTCACTCTTGTGCAGCATATCTAATAATCATAGATAATTTAGTAAATAGTGCATCTGATCATGCTTACCATGTATTTTTCTCTGACACTGCAGGAGTAATCATTCGGGTTCCTTAAGCAAGTCCCCAGATTCTATTAAGAATTCATCTTTATAGCAACAATCAGTAACAGATATTGCTGTCCCATCCATCTTGTTCTAAAAGCCTTTTCATTTTGTGTACGGTCTTATCCTTAGAATATTTCTAGCAATCACTGCTTACATCATGTCACAGGCCAGAAAGATTTTTGTTTTCTTTTGTTTCTTAAAATAAGGTTCATATATACAATCAGGATGTCAAGTGTACACCACCAAGCTTTTGTCAAATGCTCAAGACAATGCATCAGGAAGTAACAGTCTTAAGCCAGGTTTATATTCACTCTGTAAATTATACCTCTCTCGCTGAAAAAAAAGAAGTCTCTGTAGCACAAGGAGAATATGTACTGAGTTCCTTTCAGCAATTTCAAAACTGTATAGGAACTGCCATACAGAACAATCACATCTAAATAAACTTCATTATTTTATGCTTGCAAGCTAAGACTGTTGCTTTATGTAAACACATAGCAACATTTTCCAGAGGGACTAATGCTGAAGTAAAGCAAAACAGTGCCAGAATCTTCTTGATACATAAAGGAAAACAAAACAAAATTAGCATCAACTCTTTTTCCCAGAATGTTTCACATTGTAGGTAAAGATATCATATTTATTTACCTCTTTTTAGTCTACATGTATGGTAGAGTCATTTAGTTATTTCTCCCTGCAGTGACCAGCAAATATACCACTACTGCTTTTTTCTATTTCCTCTGTGATTTCCAGAGCAGAAAGCCTGTCAGAGTCTCCTTGCAACCTCTGGCTTAGGGCAAAAGGACTTATCGTGCAAGGAGGAACGACAGAATAGTAGGTTTCTTACAGGTACATCTGTGTTCTGTTAAGAACTTCTTAACATCTTCAAAAATCTTCCTCCACTATTGTCACACTTGCTCTTTCATTAAGAGCAATCTTTTGACAAGGTCAGCAGCCCAACAATTTTTTAAGACAATGTCTCTTACCTAGTATAATGACAAGTTTTGTATTTTCACTTCTGTTATTTATTTGATGTTGAATCTGATTAAGTTTGCTATTCTGCCTCAAAATCTCAGGCAAAAATATTTAGGATCAGATTTTAAGAAATCTGTAGATATCTACAAGAAACTTTGAAAATTCCATCATTCATCTCTGGTTTGGTGCCTTAATACCTCCTTAAACCTTTAATCCCTAAGTGCCCCTTTATGAAACAGGGATAGTATTTAGCAATTTACTTCCTCCTTTACAAAACAGGTTGCTGTGAATGTAAATTAAGATTGTGATCTGACCAGTGCTCAGATACTGGAGGTCAGTAAGATGCACAGAACAGCCAAATAAGATCAGCAAGTAAAACAAATACTACACTTATCCTGCCAGCTCTAATCACTCATTAAATAAGGTATCTAAAACTTTACTCAGTCATCGCTGGAAGACTAGCATTTATTCTTCAATTCAGCGTCAAAAATAAACAAAACAACAACAACAAATCTTTCTATACTTTCTAAAGATGAAAATTTAAGCTTAAGACTCCAAGACCAGCCAATTTGTACTTAAAAATGGACATCTGAGATTGCTCCTGCTGAACCTCTGCCACTGAGCTTTTCTCCTCTAGCAGAAATAGTGAAGGGGTCAGGGGGGAGAAAAGATCTTTACACATAGTAAAGACTTGCAGCAGAGCATTCTATTCAGCAGCACATATGGCATATGCAGTTTCATTGCTGGGCATGTTTTCTTTACAGCTGTGATTTCTTTTGCTCTCTCTCTGTTTTGAGTTCAAAGCACTTTCATTTTCTTCTGTGCCCTATTCTTAGCCAAGAAGATTTTTCTAACAGAAAAGTGAGGGTAGTGGAATGGAATCACCTAATTTTGACAGCACATTCAGGATTGCTTAAACTTTTGTAACTGAAGTAGGTACATTTGGTGGCCTTAATGTCTTTTTATTCTACTGAATTAAAACAGCTTGTTGTCCTCTTCAATGCAGGAAACATGAAGACAAAAAAGTGAGGTGCTGGTGTGATATTAAAGTTGTGCAATTTATGTCAGAGTGAATTTTCTGTAATTATTTGAACACCAGGAGAATTCATTTACCTCATTCTGGAATCTGTTTCTTTCCTCCTGATTTTTCCTCAAACAAACCACTTCAGTTCCTCAGTTCCTGCCACGCTCTGTCACTTTATTTGTAACACTTTACTAGGGAAAAAGTATTTTTCTATTCGAGGGCAGGGGGGAGCCCCTGTACAGAAAAAGCAGTATTTTGGGTCCTTTTATCCCTATCAAGAACAAGTCATAACTAAAACTGTACAAAATACCGGGTTTTCATTTTATTGTCTGATCGGACATACACACACAGAGAACACCCTCCCCCCCAAACCCCAGAAAGATTTTCAAGTTAAACTAAAGACTTGCTTACATTTGTAGAGCTTTTACTCCTCTATAAATAAAATTGAGCCAGATTTAATCATGAAAGTAATTACAAAGAAAAAAATTGAATAAGTATATAATTTGCTTTATGCTATGTAAAACTAATCTCTGAATTTGATCTTGAAAAATCAAATTAATATTTTTGGTGACTAAAAGTTGCATTTTTAGTACAAGAGCTGCACATGACAAAATGAGTCCTCTCTGCTATAGACCAGCCTCAGCTCTGCTGGGCCATCATTTCCTTTCTACAAGGTCTTTTTATTGAAAACTTTTCAAACATGCTACAGAAATTAATTTGAGTTGTAAATTTGATCAGATACCAGATTCACAACTGACTTACCATCTGCTTATGTAAGATTTTAGCAGAGTTCACTTAAGAAACAAGTTGTAATTACAGATTTGTCTTCCAGTTTGAAAAGAATCTTTGTCTTCCCTAAAGGGGAATTGAACAGCTTATTGAACTTAAACTATCACCAAACTCATTAAAAACAGTGTAAAAATTTAACAGTTTTATTTTATGTCACTGGAATGTCTCAGGTCCCTGAAATGACACATGCTTCTCACTGTGGAAAACAACAATTAGTGTATATGAATCCCAACAGAAGACAAACTCCTAGCTGCTTTTTCTAGAGCTGCTGCTGTAAACCTGTTTCTATAGACAGCATATGTGCAGGTTTGTCAATCTTCTGGTTTTGCATATGAAATTATCCAATCTGGCACATTCCCAAACTACATTTCACTTTAAAAACTTCTGGACTATGATACAGAATTTCACTTTTAAGTTTCTCCCTGGTCCATTTGCTTAGATTGTCCTAGAAGCCAAATCAATTTCTTGTAATTTCTATGATACTGTCCATCAGCATTTGCCCTATGGAAAAGGTGTACCAAAAAATGAGTTCTGAAGTTGACCCCAGAAAAGCACAAAAGTAAATCCCATATTTGCCTGGTACACTTCTGTGAAAGACAGTAAGATTGTGCATGTGTCTCCTTCCAATTTTCTCTGAGCAAGTCATTTCAGCATTTAGGATGCTGAAAAGACAAATTGTGCAAAAGAAACGTACCTTAAAGACAAAGATCACTATCCTCTGAATATGTGGTAGTTACAGACAAAAACCCAGGCAAGGAATACACTTGGACGTGTTAAGTAAACTTCTGTGACTTAGAAGTGTTAAAACTGTTGGTTTTAACATCATATTATGTACTATTATCATACACTTCCACTCCAGAGCACAGCAAACTTTGGATGTCAAAAAGAAAAATGTCCTATTTAATGAGGACCTGTTGCACTCAGCTTATTTGACTGATTGTCCCTTCTTGCTTATATGCCAGGGCAGCTTTAAAACCAGAGCAACTGCCACATACGACTTTTAAATCAAGGACATTTTCATTTTGGACACAATCAATTAGTTCATATTCACCACATAATTTTGTGTCTTCCATCTGGAAATAGAAGTCATCACTGACAAAAAGTAATTTAAAATGGAATATAAGCATTGGACTTTAGAGAGATTTTTTTGGTTTTGCTTTTAAGGACTGACATGGTTTATATTTTATTGTAAGTGAGAATTACAAGGGAAAAATTGCAACATAAAGCATCCCATATTTCAAAATGGAATCTCAACAAAAGGCGAAGGCAACTTTACTTACTTTCCAGTATTACAAGGCAAATTTTTGCACAGTAATTTCAATTTTTTTTTGTCATAGTAGTTGTACTGTGATGCTGCCTTTTTTTTTTTTCTTTCCCTACAGGCTTAAGTGATAAAGATTTGCCTGATTCTACATAAAAAAAGAAAAAGGTACAATAACTAATTCAATATAGTATTTCCAAATGCAAATTGTATTTTTATATTTTCCCTTTTTACTGTCACACTGAAATACTTTTTTTTAATGATACTATCCATACTAGAATACAATCAAAACAATACAATTTCTGTTGCATGCCCATGGATCCTTCATATAATATGGTTAATTCTAGGTAAAATGCAGAAAAATATCCAATGAAAGGCTCAACTTCTAGGTAAGAGGGCAATTGTATATGCATTATTTAAAGGATCTTACTGTATTCTGGTGTATAGTGTGTGCAGAGGGCAAAAGGAACTGTGGTGGTTTAACCCCAGCCAGCAACTAAGCACCATGCAGCCGCTCACTCACTTCCCCCCACCCACTGGGATGGGGGAGGAAATCGGGAAAAGAAGTAAAACTTGTGGGTTGAGATAAGAACGGTTTAATAGAACAGAAAAGA
>JAVJGG010000196.1:0-16203 GCA_035590195.1 Aviceda cuculoides
CCTTCCACCGACGGGGGGGGGCGGGGGCTGCCCCTCGTGAGATAAGAGGCGCCCGAGGGGTGTCGTGGAGCGGCGGTGGAACCGCGCGCCCCTTCCCCGGGTGGCTGCCGAGTGCGGCTGGGGAGGAAGGGGCTTCAGTGTAAAGCAGCTACTCTGTGTGTGGGGTCTGTATGGGGAGCGTGAGATACGCATACGTACATATATATATGTACGTATGTGTAAATCGTACATCTCTGTTAAGAAAAGCACACCCACAACTGTGTATCCGGATAAGCATGTATATCTGTGTAGGTGTTTATCTCGATAGGCAAAACCAGTCTGGAAAATGTTGGCTGTAACGTTTTAAAAAGAGTCCTGGCCGTTTTCCCCCAGAAAACAGCCCCTTTGGGCGGAGGGCGGAAGGAAAAAGGAGCAGCCCAGTTTGCTATCGGCTATTTTGCATAACAACCTCCTCGCTAGCCAGTAATGCCAGCAGTGCCAGCAATGGGAAAATCCAAGCTCTATCCCAAGGAGACCTTCACCGTTAAAACTGAAAAAGAGTGCCCTTACAAATAAAACCTTGCTGGTGGCAGAGCCCGGAGGCAGCTCTCCTAACCCCACCGTGTGGCCGCCGTGCCAGGCACTCTCAGCCGTTTCGCACCAAGGTTGGGGTGCCCCAGCGCCTGTTTCGGCTCTTTCCCCCACTCACGGTGTTTCCCGTGTTCCATCCCCGCTCCCCGCTGACACATGAGGCATTCTGGGAGTGGAACAAGGATGTCAAAAGCCATTTCGAAGTGTTCCCATATCCCCTCGCACATATCCTCTCCGGACAGCTATCCTGCAGCGATGGAGCTGACCACGTGAGGTGCAGATGGACAACCAGGATCTTGCAGAGTCCATCCCTGGGCTGATCCTGCTCAGACATAGTGGGGCTGATTCAGTGGCAGCTGTCAAAAGTGAGCTGCATTGTAATCGCTGCGAGGGAGAAGTGATGACGAAAAATAACAGTAGCCCAGTTGTCCCTGGATTTAGAGGTGTCCCGCAAATGGGGAAAAAATATGTCTCTCCTTTTTCATTCCACTGTGATGGATGAAGAGGTCTGAGAGGAGCCTGTGTTTTAGTTTTGCATTAAGGAACTCGAGCCTTGCCTACTTTCTGAGACACAGTATTACAACAGAGAGCCCACATCAGAAGGTGTTCCTAGATGGCGAAAGCTGACGTGAGTCAGAGAGAGACTTTTAACCATCCCTTTTAAGACTCTCCGTTAAATGTTTGGTTACCAACACTGAGGGTTACTGAGCACTGGGGAGAAATGATGTTTTAATTAAAGATACTACCTACTTTCTACGTGAGTACTGCAAGAACTATAAACCGCCAAGAACTACCCTAAGGAAATCGGGCTCCTGCTATTTCCAAAAGAAAAACAGAAAGGAATAAATAAATAAATGGTAGCACTTGTTGATTTAAAAAAATAATCAGCAGCTCATGCCACGTGGAGAAAAGGATCTCAATGCCACAAACCAGGGGGAGAACTGGAAGTGCTACCGGTGGGTGACAAGGAGGCTTTGGGGCATTCAAGGTTTGCCATTTTATGGATACTCAGACCCACCGGAGCCCTTTCCTTTCCCACTGGTTTCTTTCCTCAGAGCATGGCTAAGAGGGAACTTACAGGGCAGCTAGACTTTGCCGTCCTCTAAAATTAACACCACGTCTGGCTGCTCCCACATGCCAGCAGTAAGTTTTCTGAACATTCCCCTGCCAGGTTATCCTGCAAGGTGAACATCGCATTTTTTCTTGTACAGAGAGAGAGACGGATCTTGACCATCGTTGGGGCTGTGCTCACCTGGCAGGTTTCAAACCTACATGCTAAGGACAGCCCTGAGGAAGGCCCTTCACAGCATAGTCAGCTTCTCCAGCTGGCATTTTGATCACTTTTGAAACAGGTTAATGCTCCTGAATGCGGCCACGAGGTTCAGGCATTGACATCCTGGCGAGGTGCACAGGGTAGTTTGCTTTCCCAATGTTTAAATTGCAGCAGCTCCAGCCTTGCCTGTCAAAAGGCATTTTGGCCGTTTGCGGGCTGGCGGCTTGGCTGTGCCATGCCAGCCAGCCTCCCTCCCATGGAGAGCTGCCGGCTGGGCGATGGCCAGCACCCTGCGCGACCCTGGCCTCCACCACCGGGCCCTGCCCATCTGAGTCTCTGCCGCAGACTCCTGTCTCCGTTCTGCTGCTCAAGGCTTGAGACAAGAGGGGGAATCGCTGGGCAGCCCAGGTGGGAAACCAGAAATGTCTAGTATAGGCACAGCAACGCAGCTTAAACTGGACTTTTCCTGATCTGGTTTGTATCTCTCCAGACGGGCTTTTCCCTCCTGCCAGGGAGAGCTGCCCAGCTGAGCCTTCAGCAGAAGTACGTTGCTGGTGGAGTTCACCAACGCCACTTAGCAAAGATTCAGCTTCAGCCATCGCCCTCAGGAAACCGATTCAATTCTTCTGCATCTGGTGACTGCTGCCTGAGGTCGTGGTCTTTCATAAATGAGCTGATGCAATGCCAGGGCCATGGCGCAGGGCAGCGATGAGCAGAGCCACGCCACAGGCAGCATAGGCCATGAACTTCAGCACGGGGTTCTCTTTAGAAACGCATGGTCTAACGTAAGGCTGTTTCCACCTTCCTGAGAAGTCCTCCCCACAGATTCATGACCCAGCTGAGGCACCGTGCTAGTGAAAAGCTCTTGGAGAGTACTTTTTGTCAGAGGGTCTCACAGTTTTGTCTCAAGGTTGGGGAAAAGAGAGGCACAAACCAGCAATGGGGGTTATCACAAGACACTACCTGTGAGCAGAGTCCATATGAGAAAGAATGGTTGCATTCCTCTCCTGGGATGCACTAGCCAGCCTGGTTTTGCTACCACAGGGCCAGGATGCAGGAAAAAAGCATTAAGGCTGAGCTAAGGATGTTTCACCAAAACATTTTCCCTCCTACTCTCCCCTCAAAAAAAAAAAAAAAAAGAAAAAAAAAAGTATTGCTTTTCCATTTAGCAGTAAGTTTTGCAAGGAGATTTCATCTGGTGTCGACATGTTGGTGAATTTCCTCAGTTACCCCCTCCAAAAATGTTGAAAAAGCCACATACACAAAAAAGCTTGCTGCAAGGGCTTTGCAAGGTTTGTTTCATGTTGTTTATCTTCTTTAACACCATTCCGTCTACCCCTTTTTCTTCTATTTCACAACTGGAAGTTGAAAAAAAGAAGAGGGGACTCAAGTAAAGGGGGAATAAGCTGAAAACCGGGGAAAGAGCTGACCCCTACCACTTCCCCTCTGCCAGAAATAAAGGTTTGCAAAAATTCTCCTAGGATTATTTTCTGCATCTCTTGCGTTGTTTTCCTGAAGAAGTGTGAAGCAATTTCAGCTTCAGAGCTTTTTCTAGTGATAGGAGAATCATGCCATGGGCCTTTCATCCAAGGAGAGGTGCAGGGGTGGTTTTCTGTCATTTCACCAATCCTCCTTTCTTTCTCCTCCTTCCCCTCATAAAGAATCTGCTCTTCAAAGGCATCGAGCCCTCTCTGCAGGGCAGATGAACACCAGCATGGTTCACCACTGCTGCCAGCAGTTTCAGAGCTCAGTGGTCCCCCTGGTTATGACAGGCTGACTTCTGGGCACAGTTATGTGTTGCAGAGAAATGAGGTGGGGGTCCACAGCTACAGAATGAGTTGGGACAAGGCCTGGCTCAGGCTACAGGAGCTCAGAGTTAATGCCTGCTTGAAAGGTGATGGCAACTGCAGGTCCTTCGGGATTGTCAGTCACAGGAGTTCAGATGCCAGGGGATCGGATGCCAGCTCGTGGGGTTGCCACCCTTGTTTAATGCTGCTTTCTCCCCTGGACTTTCTTTTGGAATCTGCTAACCCGGTGTTGTATTTTCACACGCTCTTTCTCTGCCAGGGGAGGTAGCAAATGGCTTTCCTTTTTGGAATGGAAAGCTAAGACTCTTGTGTCGTCACCTGGCTCCAGAAATTGCGGCTTGAGGAGTCAGATGTCATGGCATCTACCAAAAGTGAGGTTTATGTTTACAAGAAATGGCATCATCTTGCTTGCTTGCTCAGTTTCAATCATGTTTCCTCCCCTCCTTAAAACATCACCTCTTGCTCCATAAATTCAGTGGATCCCACAGACTCCTGAAGATCCCCTGCTCCATCCTCACCCTTAAAGCATGGCTAAATTCAGTGTGGGTTACCTGGGCTCTTCAGTTAACAGCTGCTGTTGGGAGCTCCCAAAAGAGCAGCAGCAGGCAAAGCCCCAGCTGCCTTCCCACAACTGCCTGGGGAAGGGCCAGGGCTGAAAGAAGCAGCTGGTGCTCACTTTGCCACCTCGTTGCTGCTGCGTGGGACATGTGGCGTTAGAGGGAGGCAGTAAGGTAGCAGAAATCACTGGTGTGTCGTTGCCAGGGTCAGAAGGGAAAGCAGATATGACTGGGGTGACAGGCCATGCCTCCAGACTGTGACCAGGATGGCTAAATTCCCTGCCGTTGGTGCAGTAATCTTATCAGCACCGAGAATTAGGCTGATGACACGCTGATGACTGGGATAGGGTGCTTATCTCTGCCCTTTGCCCCATCCCTTGCTGCCTGACTCAGTACCAGACCCCCTGCCCATCCTCCTCCCCTCCTGTTACCCCAAACAGGCTTTGCTCCCAGTCCTCGGGCTGCCAGCAGCAAGAACCCAGCCGGTATTGTCTAAACAGGGCCATACAATGGGCAGCATTGTTGACACTGGATTTTTGCCCTCATTAAAGATGACCTCACAGCCCACCCCTTGGCCACTTCGGCCAGCCCCTCGGGACTGTGAGGCTGTCTTTTGAACTCGGGTAAATAAATTGGGAGAGGAGGGGGAGAAAGGGATGGGAGCAGAGGAACACAGCGGTCTTTGTGTTGCCACCTTCTCTTCAGCACTGGTGCTCTCTGGTGTCTTTCTACCCACATCAGACATGGCAGGCCAGGTGCCAAGGAGCCAGCATGCTGAGCTCACCCTCCCCGGCCTGCCTGCATTCGCTGGGCAGTGACACCCTCTGCGGTTCTGCAGCCTCCCGTCTTCGGGTTGCAATTTGCTCCGGTCATCTCGGCTGTCCTTTCTCCTCCTCCAGGCCTTCTGTGCCTTCCTTCCCACACCTCCAGCCCACACACCTCCTGCCTCTTCTCTTCAGGCTGAGACCATCCGCTCAAGCATCCTCTGCTGCCAGCACCGTGGAAGCGCCACGCAGGGACCTGGGGAAATGCCACCTCCTAGCGGCAGCTCTTCCGACCCAGCGTCGGTGGCGTGGGCAGTGCCGCGCTGTCCCCTGCTCCGTGGCGTCACCCAGGTTTAGATGCAGCTAACACACCTAAGATGCCAGCCGTGTCTGAGGGTGCATCTGTGTGGGGAGAGAGGTGATGCTGGGGGGCTGTGAGCGTGAGCCCTGGGGCCGGGTTGCCACATAGTCAGCACAGGGGCAAATTGCAGCACCAGGACAGCATGAGGGCACATCCAAGGTCAGTTTGCTGCTGCTCCTGTTGGGCAAAGCCTGGTGAACCATGCCACTATGTATCCTCTTTGCGTCATTGCCTTCTACCCTATCTCCTTGCTGCAATGGTGGCCTGGGCGTTTGGGGGCTGCCCAATGCTTCAGAGAACAAAAATGGTTTCCCGAAGTTAAAAATAGCCTGGGATCTAGAGACCAGGAAGACTTCTCTCATCCAAGCTGCCAGCTGAATCCCAGATATTTCTTCTCCTTCTGGAGAGGTTTCTGATAGGCTCCTGTTAGGGAAAGCAGGCATACCCTGGCAGGGAGAAACTGGTGGGGCTGCCCTGAGAACGCATACATGCTGCTGGTGTGAGAAGCAGGAAGGACAAAGGGAAACTTGCTGGACCCTCGTCCCAGCCTTCCCTACTCTAGGCTTAGCAGTGGCACACAAAGGAAAACCTCGAAGATGGGGTGTGCCTCTCCCTTTCTGCCACCCCCAGCTTTGCCTACCTCCATACCTCAGTCTCCTTTAAAGTGAATGCTTTCTCTCCTCTCGGGCAATGGGACTAGAGCAGAGAGCTGTCTTTGTATTCCTCCAGAAGCCAGCCTTGCTTTTCCTCATTTCCCTCCTTGCTTATCCCAGTGAAGAGCACTCCTGTGAGCAGCATTTTTTTTTGTCTGTAAAGAGGAGGTGGTACTTGTGTCCTTTGTCCAAGTCCGTTCACAACTGAAAGTCCTTCAGGATTCCCACCTGAGCAGAGTGCCTCCCCACCGTGATGTGTGATGGGCTGCGGCAGTGTGCATGGCTGGCCAAGGAAAGGACATTTGGAGTCCTGAAGGAGAGAGGTGCTACAAGCTGTTACGTTTCTGGCCAGGAACATTTTTAGGTCTCCTTGGTGGGAATGAAGACCTTACCTGCCTGCCCGGTTTAGCTGCCTTTCCAGGTCTTTAAAGAACCTGTCTACCCTGTCTCCTTTAAAGAATGAAGCTGGAAACACACTCTTCCCTTTCCACATCTGCTTCCTCACTTAAAGAAAAGGGCTGCAGACCTCTGGGTTCATGTCAGTCTTGGTGGGTAAAATGCCCCACGTTAACCTGGTGTTTGCCTTTGGAGTGTTAATAGGGGGAGAGATCTGTTGCAAGTGTAAAAGAAATCCTGGGCAGGTAACACTGAAGGGACCCTGCAGTCCAATATCTACTCTTAGCTATTTCTGGTTACCTTTTTAAAGTGTCCTTGTTTTGTCTCTGAAGTCTTGTGGCAGTGCTAACATAGAGGTCTCATTCAAAAAGTCAGTCTGCAAAGGCCTCTTACAAAGTCTGGTCCTCATGGAGAGCTGCAGCAGAGGATCGACCACCACATGCATTCACACATTCACTCATTCACACAGCAGGCATTCGGTGTGTTCTGGAAGGTATGCGTTTTGCTTCATCCGAGCTGTGTTTGAGAGGGTCATGTTTGCAGAGAATTCAGGTATAAACTTCAAGACCAACCCACATTGGACCTTCTCTACTTGATAATGCCAGGAGATTTTATCCCTGAGTCTTTGCGAAAAGAAAGTAAGGTAAGGGCAAAGTAGCAGAATTGTATGGCTTTTGGCGTAGAGTTACATGACATTATCAGGAGTGTTCTTACCCTCCTAATTTCACCTAGATGAGGACGCTTGTGGAGGTTTTGGGAAGCTGGGCTAAGGGCACCCACTTTCAGAGGGTTGCTGGAACGGCTCTGGGATCCATACCTGTAGTACGGCTACTCTGAATTTCCCTGCTGATATATGTGATGGAAGACAGACCAAGCTTCCTACTTCTGCAGACTGTACTAGACTAGGAAGAGTGGAAAATAGGTTGGTGGTCACCCTGCTTAGATTTCCGGTAAGATCTTGGCAAATGGGACTGAAATAAATAGGATGCAATGCACTAGACAAGTACAAAGTTCTAGCTTGAGGGGAAGAGTCAACTGCCCAAACCTATGCTGGGAGAGTAACTTGGTGAGATAGCAGTTCTGCGGATAGGGGTCTGGGGGCAACAGTGGAGCGTGTGCTCACAGCATTGTGCTACTGTGAGCAGAGAAAACTGTAGATGAAGAAATAGTAGCGTAGGCAGGACACATGGAGTAGCCGTCTGGTTCTGCTTGGCACTGGGGACACCTTAGCTCCGGGGTTTTGCTTTGTTTGCCCATTGTGCCATTCTGCTTTTTAAATAGTCTGCTGGCTCTGTGTCGTGCCTTGGGAATAACAACTCTGCAAAAGGATTTAGGTATAAAGATTAGCGATCCTAAAACTTCAAGAGCCTCCCTGAACAGAAAAAAAACCACACAGGGAGAATCCAGGCAAACTTGCCTTGTTCTGCACCAGCAAAGCTTCTGTTGCACGTTGGCACTGGGCTGTGCAGCTCTGGGGGATGGATGCCTGTCAGGACGGCACCTCTCAAACCACTAGCAAAGGACTGCAATGCCATCCCCCCGAGGATGTCCCCACCTGATCACAGCTTCTGTAATATGCTGGGAGCACCCCACAGGGACCCCAGGACCCCAGATAACATGCCTGAATGCTGGGGTAGGAGTCTGGAAAGTGCTGGAAAGCAGATGACAGCTAGCTGGTGTGCAAACACACAATGTTGCCAGGGACTGGTGGGGCCCCAACTCCTCCTCTTTCTCAATCAGTCAAGTTTATCCTTAAAGAGCTGGCTCAACCAGGTGATTGGCTCATCCCTGAATATCAAGCACACGTAACGTCTAATCCCCAAACTGATGCAAGCCTCTGGCTTTTCAAATGGCCACCTGAGCCTTTCTTATCCTGTTGTCCTACCTATAAAATGGAACCTTCATGAATTATTTGGAATGACATGGCCAGGAAGGAGTAGCGGAAAACAAGTACTGTGCAGCATAGGACTGTGCAGGTTGAGTTGATATTGCACTGCGGACAAACGGTTTTCGTCTAAACAATGGTTTGGTTAGAGAAAACTGGTGGACAAAGGTAGAAAGGTGGGGAATCATTTTCAGCTCCTGAGAGAGGCAGAGCTCCTGCCTCTCTGGTCTCTAGCCAGGACTTGGCCAGCACCATCCCCCCTGAAATCAGTGGAGTGAGCCCAGGACATGCTGGGGTAGGACTAGGGCAGCTCTTTGGTGCCTGGAGGGTCCCTGCCTTGGTTTCCAAAGATGTCAGGACTCCTTGTTCTGCATTTCCTCCCTGGGGCTCACGACTGGATCTCAGGAGGTGCCAGGCCCTCAGGTGCAGGGACCCAGCTCTTGCCCTCGTGGTGCTGGATCTGTCACAGACATTTCTGTCACCCTTGGGGACAGGGTCTCTCCTCTTCTGCATGTGGGTGCCAACGTGAGTCTCAGCCAGGGACTAGGGGAAAAACCAGCAGCTGACACCTGAGGGAGAAGGAGAGGAATATTCCTGCAGCAAGGGTCAGAGATGCTTGAAGTTTTGCTCCGGAGGTCCCTGATCTCATTGTGTCTCATCTCTAAAGTTTGCTCCAGGCATGCTGGGAACAGGCAGGGTGAGTTCCCATGGCCATATACGAGTTACAGGACAGGTAACCAGTGCTGAGGATGTAAGTTTGAACTGCTAATCCAGTTTTATCCCTCCAGCCCCACCCCTTGGACTTTCCCTACATTATCTGCATGGGCTATCTGCATTGTCTGCCCCTGCCAGAAGGCCCTGAGAGGTGGGAGCGTTCCCTCGGTCTCTCGCCCAGCCCCTCTCAACATGCAATGATTTAACTGCGAAGAGCCTGGCAACTTTCAGCAGGTGGCTGCTGGTGGGGACTGTGGTACTGCCCTCCATGGCACCTGTCTGCCCCTTACGCTGCAGCATGTGGATGATGTGCAGGGAGCAGCAACCTGCCAGAAAAAGCTTTCACAGGTGGAATAAATTGCACTCCCTTCATCCCAAACACCTGCGCTGGTCCTCAGGCAGGATCGATAGTTGAGTGCTCTGCCTTGTTCTTGAAGACTGGCTGCCTCTCACTTGGTTGGTGGATATCTCTGTGGCTCTGTCCTGGCAGTGACAGGTCGGGTCTTGCCCTTATTGTCTTTATTAACCAGGGTGACAGAGTAGGCAGTAACCGACTGGGTTTGGCAGAGGACACCAGTGTGGCGTAGGAGGTAAGTGCTAGTGAGACAGGGATTCTCAGCGCTCGTGGCTGCTGCGGGATGTGGTCCCAGGCAGTAGGAGCCAACCGAGGAGGGGGCCATGCGAGTGAGACCACCTGCACAAGTGGGACAAGGCATCGAGTGCCCAGGCGCTGTCCTGCACTGCCTGGCCCAGGAGGCCTTGTGGAGCCACAGCTGAACCCAAGCCAGCAGTGCCAGAGGGTTGCTAAATAAGCTAACAAAGCTTGGGCTGTGGCAGCAGGAGTAACAGAGGTCACTATGTGAAGTCATCCTGACACCGGGAAAGCACCAGCTGGAGAAATGTGCTCAGCAGTGGGCATCATTCTCTCAGAGAGGGAGCGAATTTTGGGACAATTCAGAAGGGAGTGAGGAAAACAGGAAAGAATGCGAGGTGTGTGCTCAGTCTGAAGGAGCTTGGTGGTGGCGGCTACAGGAGAAACAAAGGGAGGCAAGGACAAGGCTGGAAGGAGACAGCAATCCGTTTCCTCTCCACACTGAACGCGAGGGAATGGGGTTACGTTGCAGTAAATGAGATTTTTATCAGGCCTAACTTTGGCTCACAAATCATGCTCAGCCTGCTGGGACAGTGGTCCAGCCTGCGCCTCCCCCCGTGCTGTCCTCTGGCCCGACACAAGCAGGCATCTGGGGAAGTCAGTGGCTGAGATGGCTTGCTGTCACCTAGAAGGGCCACCTCCCTCTCCACCCATAACCTGCCTGGGACAGGGGGGACCCTTGTGGAAAAGGCAGCTGCCCCAAAGCCACGGTACTGGGTGGCTGCTGGGACAGCAGTAGAGGTTTGTCCTCCTGCATGGGCTTTGCTGCGCATGCATGGGAGTTCTGGGCTGCCTCCGCTCCCAGGGAAGGACCACCTGAAGAGCTGGCTGCGGTGGGAAAACAGTGGTGTTGCCCGGCCCCGGCGAAGAGCCCACGCTGGCCCCTTGACCCGCGGCTCGCAGGCGGATTCTGCGTGTCAGCACTGCTCGCCAGCCAGGCTTCTCGCGTGCGGGGCCGGGGGGGCTCTGTCGCCCACCGTGGGCGGCCGCGGCCCCGGCGGCGGCGGGAGGACGGAGCGCTGCTGCCACGCGGTGGCCGGGGCCGGGCGGCACCTGGCAGGGAGCGGGGCGGGGAGCCGGTGGCAGGTGGGAGCCCACCCGCCTTCAGAGCGGGGTCACAGGCAGGGGAGCGGGGATGGGAGGCGGCAAGGTCCCGCTGCCGCCTCGCGTGGGTCTCCGCTGGTGGTCTGCCCTTCTCCTTCGCATCAAGCTGCCGCTTTTCTGTTCAACGCGGTCCTGCGCTGCCGCGCGGCTCCCAGCTCACACGTTCGCAGAGTACTTTACGTTTTGGCTGTTTACGGGGGAAAGGGGAGAAATCGAGAGACGGATCTGACCCATTGACTCCTGCAGGGTTGCCAAAGTCCAGCAAAACCTGGAAGTATAGGATTGCAGCCCTCGAAGCATCCCACAGATCTCAGCTGCATGAGCAGCCAGTGGGAGCCGTGGGGCATGGAGAGTCCCATCCTAGAGCCCCTTTGCTTCAGCAAACTGAGACTGCCATGCTGAACGTCCTGGGTAAAGCCAGGGGGAAAGATGTCTGCAAGGCCTCAAGTGTAGAGAGGATGTGGTGACTGGAAGTGCAGGCTTTAATGCTTTTTAGCTGATGTGGAACTCAACAGAACATTCTGTAGTAGGTGTGTGTGGTAACATGCACACAGGCCCATATGCACATCTGCGTGTATTGCAATGGAGGTTTAAGAAAACGGCACCCTGCAGGGTGACAGTAAAGGTTATTCATCATCAATATCATACTAACAGATCAAGAATATTTAGTTACTGTATTCTGAAAAGAGGAAACATGACCATTACCTTGTAAAGGACCTTGTAACTTTTTCCTACACCCACTTCTTTCTGCTCAGCTGGAGTTGCACGTGCCATTCCCCGTGAGTGTGCAGCCAGCCAGTGAAATCTCCACTGAGGGCCATTGCACAGGTACGTGAATGCAAGAGCTCTCTCCATTGTGTTAGTAAATACATATTTATACATACACAAATGTTTGTGGAAACTTATTGCTAAGTTGTACAACACGGTAACAAGTTTCTATAGCTCAGTTTCAATCTGTGCTTGTCTAAGATGCACTTCAGTCCCTCTCCACCTTCTCCTCCCCCTCAGACAGATTTCTCTTGATGGATTGGAGACATGTAGGGGTGCTTACTGACACAGTTCCTGCGTCTTGGTCTGCAGGCAGCAGCTTTCATCTTTGGTGGTTGCTCCTCGGCGAGTCTCTCATGAGACGGTTGGATACCTTAGCCTCTGCACACTCTTAGAACAAGAAGGGTATCAAGTAAGTCAAATGCAGAGAAAATCCACTTGTTTGATGCAAAAAATGGAGATAGCCAGAGAAGACTTGGTTCAAATGAAAAGTAATTAAAACACATTTATGTTAATAAACTGTGCTGGGAAAATTTTCAAAATGCAGCATAAGCAGCTTACTCAGCACCGAGGTACTCTGCTTGGAATTCTCGTTTTTCCCTTCTGATGTTTAACAGTTGATTAGTAAGTACTGCCACCACCACTTTCCCATCCTCTCACCCTGACAGAGTCCTCAGGGATAACCACCAGCTCTAGCTCGGCTCACATTGCCTGGAAGTGGGAACCAAATGCTCGTGTATGAGTTGCATGGGAACCTGCTGAAAATGGATTATTGCCAAGAGAATGGACATAGTACCATAAATAACACGGGAACTTGGGTATAGAATTATTTATCCACAGCTGTGTCTTTGTTTGTTTGTTTTCATTGCAGCAAAGAGTGACTATAGTATACGGTGTAGTGCTATAGCTTTCTTGTACAAGGTTTCTCAAGAATGAGACCTCTGGGAAACCTTAAACCTCTGTGATGATTATTAAGCTCCTGGAAGAAAACTAAAAGGACTGTTCAAAATCCAGATAGAAACTGGTTGTGTTATTGAGCTGGACACTTCAGTCCTGGTCCTCCAGCAAGGGGGTAGGGGTGGGGAATTGAGGACCTTTGGAGCTGAGCTTCCAGTCCTGCTCAGCGCAGAGAGTTAGTCTGTAACTGGTGTCTCAGCATCATCTCTAACTGATGAAATAAGTTCCCCCCAGGGGTGCTTCAGCAGTGGCTGGTGAGCTCCTGGAGAGGCTGTCCTCTTGAGTCTGGCAAGCAGATTTCACTTCAGTGTCTCAACAAGTGTCTGCTCTTTATTAACTGACTGAACTTTTTCCTAACCATGAAATCTAAATGCTTTGTAGTTCTCATTCGGTGTTTGATACTGCTGTTTTGAGGGATTTATGAACCCTTTGGTGCTCTCTTCTCCTTACACGGGGGGTTTAAGAGCGGGACATTGTCTAAAGTACGTGTGCTTGGCACAGCAAGCCGTAAATGGGATTTGTTCCCCTATTTGAGCTAAACCAGCAGAAAGGGTGCAGTCCTCTAAACTGGGAGGTGGCAATGACACAAAACCTGCCCTCTCGTGCTGTCCTGCGACCCCATCCCTCCCACAGTGATGCAGCTGGGGGAGCCTCGGAGCTCAGGCGGTCCCCGGGCCGCCTCTGCCCGAGCAGGCGGCAGCCCGAGGCCGTCCTGACTTTCTGCCGGTGCCGAGCCGGGGGAAGGGGGGACGCGCACCGGGCGGGACAGCGCCGCTCGGCAGCCGCCGGCGCGGGGCGCGAGGAGGCGGGGTCCGGTGCCGGCTTCGGACGAGATTGGCTGGTACGCGGGACGGGCGGGGGCACGCTCCACAGGCGCGCGGGCTGCGTGGGCTCGGCAGCGCGTGCTGCCGGGTGCGGCGGCAGGGGGGGTGGTGGGTGTAGCGGGTGAGCGAGGGGTCGGCGGGCGATCACCGAGGTGACTTGTTGGGGCCGCCCTGACACCAGCTGAGGGGGGAGGATGGAGGGAGGCGAGGGGCAGCCAGCCCGCGGGCGAGATACCGAGGTGCCTCGCCAGCCGCAACACCACGCCGCCGCACGGGAGAGGGACTGGGGCGAGGCGGGAAACGCGAGAGTGGCTCTGAGGGAAGGGAGCCCCGGGCTGAGCGTTGGGCAGGGCTCAGGTACGGGCGGTGGGGCTGAGGGCGAAGCCCATGATGGCGCCAGGGCAGAGGAAGGAAAGCGAGCGCGAGGGGAGAGCGCCGGGTCGGGAAGGTAAGCGCGGAAGGGGCGCGGGGCGAGGACGGCGCCGCCGTCGGGGCGTTGTAGAGCGAGGGGCAGGGGCTGCAATGCCTCAGGCAGGGGCCGTCGCCGAGTGGGCTTCGGCAGGAAAGGCTGAGGTGTGTCAGCCAGGGAACAGCATTGGTGTGCTTTGGCGGGAAAGGCTGAGGTACATCATGCAGGGGACGGCATCAGGGAGTTGTAACTGGGAAAGGCTGAGGTACCTCAGAGAGTGGACGAGATCGGAGAGGATTCAGCGGGAAAAGCTGAGGTAACTCCGGCAGGGGACGGCATCCCGGAGTCTTCAGTGGGAAAGGCTGAGGTACCTCAGGGAGCGGACAGCGCCGACTGGGCTTTGGCGGGAAAGGCTGAGGTAGCTCAGGGAAGGGACGGCATCAGGGAGGCTTCAGGTGGAAATTCTGTGGTAGCTCGTGGAGTCTTCATTGGGAAAGGCTGAGGTAGGTCTGGGATGGGACAGCGTCGAGTGGGCTTCAGCGGGAAAGGTTGAGGTACTTCAGGAAGTAGACAGCATCGGGGAGTCTTCAGTGGGAAAGTCTGAGGTACCTGAAAGCAGGAGATGGCATCGGGGATGCTTCAGCAGGAAAGTCTGTGGTATCTTGAGGAGTCTGCATTGGGAAAGACTGAGGTACCTGAGCCATGGGACAGCATCGGGGAGTCTTCCATTGGAAAGGCTGAGGTACCTCAGGAAGGGGACAGCATTGGGGAGGCTTCAGTGGGAAAGGCTGAGGTACCTGCGGCAGGGGATGGCACTGGGGAAGCTTCATTGGGAAAGGCTGTGGTAGCTCAGGGATTGGATGGCACTGGGGAGGCTTCAGCTACAAAGGCCGAGGTACCTCGGGGGGGGGATAAAACGCTGAGTGGGCTTTGGTGGGAAAGGCTGAGGTAGCTCAGGCAGGTGACAGCATCAGGGAGGCTTCAGCGGGAATGTCTGCAGTGGCTTGTGGAGTCTTCATTAGGAAAGCTGAGGTACCTGAGGGAGGGGACGGCATCGGGGAGGCTTAGCGTTAAAGGTTGTTGTACCTGATGCAGGGCATGGCATCGGGGAGGCTTAAGCGAGAAAGGCTGAGGTACCTCAGAGAGTGGTCAGCTTTGGGGAGGCTTCACTGGGAAAGGCTGAGGTACCTGAGGGAGGGGACAGCGCCGGGTGGGCCTCGTTGGGAAAGGCTGAGGTATGTCAGGCAGGGGATGGCATCGGAGGGCTTCAGCGGGAAAGGCTGAGGTACCTGAGGAAAGGGATGGCATCGACAACACTTCAGCGGGAAAGGCTCAGGTACCTCCATCAGGCGACAGGGCCATTGGGCTTCTGCGGGAAAGGCTGAGGTACCTCATGCAGGGGACGGCATCGGGGAGGCTTCAGCAGTAATGTCTGCTGTAGCTCGTGGAGTCTTCATTGGGAAAGGCTGAGGTAAGTCAGGGAGGGGACAGCCCCGAGTGGGCTTCACCGGGAAAGGCTGAGGTGCCTCAGGAAGTGGACAGCATTGGGGAGTCTTCAGTGGGAAAGTCTGAGGTACCTGAGGCAGGGGATGGCATCGGGGAGGTTTCGGGGGGGAAATGCTGAGGTACTTCCGGCAGGGGACAGCACCGAGTGGGCTTTGGTGGGAAAGGCTGAGGTAGCTCAGGGAAGGGACAGCGCCGAGTGGGCTTCAGCAGGAAAGGCCGAGGTACTTGAGGCAGGGGATGGCATCGGGGAGGCTTCAGCAGGAAAGGCTGTGGTAGCTCAGGGATTGGACGGCACTGGGGAGGCTTCAGCTGCAAAGGCTGAGGTACCTCGGTGTGGGGAAAGCGCCGATTGGGCTTTGGTGGGAAAGGCTTAGGTAGCTCAGGCAGGTGACAGCATCGGGGAGGCTTCAGCAGGAATGTCTGCAGTGGCTTGTGGAGTCTTCATTGGGAAAGGCTGAGGTAGCTCAGGGATTGGATGGCATCGGTGAGGCTTCAGCGGGAAAGGCTGTGGTAACTCAGGGAGGGGATGGCATCAGGGAATCTTCAGTGGGAAAGGCTGAGGTACCTGAGGAAGGGGATGGCATCAGAGAGGCTTCAGCGGGAAAGGCTGAGGAAGCTCATGCAGGTATCGGCATCGAGGAGGCTTCAGCAGGCAAGTCTGAGGTATGTCAGGCAGGGGAGGGCATTGGTGCGCTTCGTCAGAAAGGCTGAGGTACCTCAGGGAGGGGATTGCATCGGGGATGTTGCAACAGGAAAGTCTTTGGTAGCTCAGAAAGGGGACAGCATAAGGGAGGATTCAGCAGGAAAGTCTGCGGTAGCTTGAGGAGTCTGCATTGGGAAAGTCTGAGGTATCTCTGGGAGGGGACAGCATCAGGGAGGTTTCAGCGGGAAAGGCTGAGGTACCTCCGTCAGGCGACAGGGCCACTGGGCTTCTGCGGGAAAGGCTGAGGTACCTCATGCAGGGGACGGCATCGGGGAGGCTTCAGCAGTAATGTCTGCTGT
>JAVJGG010000197.1:0-16165 GCA_035590195.1 Aviceda cuculoides
AATTTCTTTACTGAGAGGGTTGTAAGACATTGGAACAGGCTGCCCAGGGAAGTGGTTGAGTCACCATCCCTGGAGGTGTTCAAAAAACGCATAGACGAGGTACTCTGTAACATGGTTTAGTGGGCAAGGATGATGGTTGGACTCGATGATCTTGTAGGTCCTTTCCAACCTAAATGATTCTATGATTCTACGATTTTGAAATAATCCATTACCCAACACTTCAAGACCATGTTGGAAGGAAGGTAGAGAAAATCTTGTCCAGTCTCATGCAAGTTTTGTAGCAAGGAATGTAAAGTTAATTCAGCCAGAATGGAAGCATAAGAAGAAACCAGAGTTTGACTTAACCAATGCCTGCTCCTGAGGTAATTTGTGGAGTTTTTTACTCAGAGATTGTCTGACTTAAAAGGGAAAATAGTCCTGGAACAGGAACTGCTATGTAATGAAAATTTTACCTCAGATCCTGAAACAAGAACTACAATATATGGATAGTCTTTAATTTGTTTCTTATTTACTCAACTAGCTTGCAATTTCTCTTCTGTAATGGGATTCTTAGAAGTGTTATAACAGAAGACCAAAAGTAATATGGCAGAGTCTGAGAAGATCTACTTAGCACATGTTTTAATGCAAAATCCACATTCTGAACATGAATCAGGTTAAATGAGAATGTGGATTTAGGGGATACGATGTTCCCACTTGGAAAAAACCCATATCATTCACCCAGTAAGCATTTCTTTAAGGTAACTGAACCCCACTGCTGTGCCATCTTTCTGTAGGGACATTGATCTGCTGATTACTTTAGGCTACGTATATTATTCTACATTGCAATGAGCATGTACTGTTTCTCAAAAGCAGACTCGAACACATCCTCAAGGCCAAAATGGGTTACCTGCCATATTGTTTAGTCATATCCTCTAGCTGTGTGATCATCTTGAAAGTGCATCTGTTAATGGTTAGTGGAAACAAGTGAAGATTGCTCACTTCATGGTTAGGAATGCATTCAGGTGTATTCAAACTGTATGCAAGTATTTAAAATTATACGTGAATAGGAGAAGAAATCATTCATGCCTCTTACTCCTCAGCTTATCAAGGCTGAGCTATCTGACTGTTAAGAATTGTGGGCTCCAGTTTTTCGTGAAAATTTGCCACACTTGTGGGAGCAGATTCATCCAGGAGGAAACTGAAGGTCTCCAAATGTGACTTTGCAGAAATTAAAGAAAACAAAGCAAGATGGTATTTCTTTTGGCAAATGGTGCTTCTGGGAAGTATTGAAAAAAGTCTGCTTAACTAACCAAGAAACAAACTAGGAAGCGCCCTCCCTCTTTGGAAATATCTGCATAGTTTTAGAGCATCATCTGGAATTTATCTTTTCTGCATTACAATTCTGAATATATGAGAACATGAACAGCTTTTAATACTGTATATATCAGTTCCATGTGGGAAATAAAAAAGAAAATGAGATACAACCTGTGTAATGCACATAAAAATATCCAGGATATCCACCCAGTGTTCCAAGTGGAGGGGCATGAATTGCAGAATTATTATTAAAAGTGTGCATGGAGAGACCTGGTAGAATAATATAAGCTTTAGGGTCTGGAGAGTCCCTGCTTACTAATTAGTAAGTTATACTGTAATGATTGCTCCACCAGCATCAGACCACAGTCAGTGAGATACAGATCTATTTAATTTGACTCTTAGCATGAAGCCCGTGCACACTTGCAAGCACTGGATGAGAACAGAGCTTGAGTTCTTTCTATTAGTCAGAGCTGTTCACTCCAAGTTTCACGTCTGTATCTTACATTCCTCATTCCAAATCTGAATGTGTAAGGAAAGTATGTCTTCTGCTCTGATAGTATGAATGTCTGAATGTTAGGGGAAATAACCTGGTGCAAAAGGCACATGTTAATAGTGTTACATGGACAGCTTTCATGTGGACAGATTTCCAGGAGGTCAGACTATCTGATTTGATCATCTCCAGCTTTTAACTCTGTAAACCAGGCAAAAACTCTTAGTGTTGAAAGAATGGGCCTTTTAAGTTCCTCAGCTTGTGTCTCTCTGCTCTAAAGTCAATTTCCAAACTCCATTACATTCAGTGGATGCTGGAATGGCACCTTAAAATTTAGTTTTAATGGTTAAGCCAGGTGCTTCAAAGTGAACACTTACTTTCTTATGTGCTAAAAATTATAACGTTCTCCGTAAAGGAACAGAAATGTGCTCCTTTTATGATTAAGCAGATTCATAAAGATCTTTATGAAAGGAGGATTTTTTTAGTGGGAAAAAGCAGAGAGGACCACTCAGCAATGTATATATTTTAGATAAAGCCATTTAAACTCATTTTTAGACTAACCATTTTGCACTGCCCTCCAGCTAACTGCTCTAGAGATGAAAGGCACCATTATAATCTAGTCAGTCCCCTTTGTCTTTGAAAGTGCAAGTTTCCACTATCTTTGCTCATAGACTTAAACCAAAACAAAGAATAGAAACCAAAACACAGGACTGTACAAATAACACATATTTTTCAACATGGTGTATCCCTTAAACTAGGTTTCTTTTAATTTTTTTTTTTTTTTTTTTAAAAAAAGGCCCTCTCCTTGTACTGCAGGTAGCTGTTGTGAAATAACATGAGTCCAAAGCCCCAGAGAAACCTTTTTCAAAAGTCCTTGAAAAAGCCTTTATAATTTCCCTTGACTATTGAGCTACATCCTTCTCCTGACTTAAGACTAATACATATTAACAGAACATGAAAGAGATTTTTGAAAGTGCAGGTGCAAAATGTTTAACATAACCTTGAGCTTTATTGCACAAGACTCCTAGTTCTGGGGCAAAACATGTTTTCATGTATAAGTGATCCCAAAGCCCCCCTGTTTCCATTTGCCATATTTTCCTCAGACCCTTTAGTCATAAAAAATGTAGGGGGAAAGAATGCTTTCAAAACTCCCTGTGGCAGAATAAACTAGAGTTGAACCTTCACGTGATTATTCCAGAGTGAGTCATTTAAGCATGGGACTGCTTCATAAACTACAGGGACTTCATTTGCATGTGAATATTGATTCCTCTCACACAAACAGTTCATCCTTTTATGTTGCTTTTGCATGAATGTGCCCTCCAGAGAATTGATTTTTTTTTTCCCCCGTGCTTCAGCTGGGTGTTTCTGCTGCCCCAGTCAAAAACACTTCTCCTCGATGAATCAAATGGAGCAATAAGAACGTGTAGATTACCCCCAGTTCTTCCTCTCAAGCATAAACAATTCACATTTCCTTCCAAGGAAAGAGTGAACATTTGACCTCTCTTTTAAATCATCAGATAAGCAAAAGCAGTTGTATGTGTGTGGGGGTAGAGATATCCATCAAACATTCTAAATTACCAAAAGTAGTTAAGTGCAGTATTTCCTAAGTAAATCAGATCTCAAAGTACTCCTTGATCATTCCACCAAGGGTTATATTTTGGTTCTCATAAGTTATCCTGAGGCTGTGCTTACCAGCTGCAAATAAAACTTACAGTGTATGAGTTTGACCCTGTAGCCTCCACTTATATGAGTAAGTGCTATGAATTTCCCACAGAAGTCCCCAGTAGAGACAGGGTTTGTCACAGGCACTGGGATTTCAGCAGTGGATCCCATTTGCACAGGAGTGCTGTGTGCATGGTAGAACAGTGTTGTGTCCTGAAAAGTTGGGAAGTGAGCAGGCAGTCTGGGATCATCCCATCAGAAGACAGTATACCTTTTCTTCCCCCTTCAGCAAAGCTGACATTACAGTATTTCATGAACTATAGACTGGTCATCGTAGAAATACTATGGTTTCATGTATCTCCACAATTCTGATGATATGCTAGTTTCTGTTTTAATATTATAGCAGAACATAGAAATGCTTTCCCCATTCTATCACACACTTATTTTACTACAGTGATATTGCCTATGTTAGGTTATAGTGGTGTGGCATGCTGTGATGATACAATAATAGAGGGCATCATGTTACCATGACTAAGTCACATACAAAAAAGAAATATGGAAAAGTTCATTTGATTACCAAAGAGTTCTCTTAATAGAGGACTGGAATACGGCTGCTGCATATCATAACTGAGATATATCAATTAAGTTATATGTAGAATGCAGGGAAAAATAATGATGTCTATCCTAAGTTATCCATGTATTGTTAATTGCTCACCTGCACATTTTTCATGAAACCCAAAATTCACGCTGTTTAGAGTAATGTAGTAACATTGTTGATACCAGTATCTGTAAAATAAATAAGAATAGCCTGGAAAAAGACTTATCCTCAGCTTCTGAATCAGCTGATAGTGAACAATAGTTTGGCATAATAACAAACGCTCTCAGATTCAGATTTCTAGAGGAAAATATAGCTAATGTCCTATGGAAAGTTCTCAGAATGTTCATAGTGCATTTATTTTGGAGACCAGATAAAGAGTTGTAGGACTGAAAAAAATATGATGAAGATCAACTATTAATAGGTACCAGTTGACAGGAAAAGACATTTTCTTTCACTGATTCTGACCTTTAACAAGAACCTAAACAACGTGTGTTTGACTTTATGTTTTGCTAAAGAAGTGTTTGTTGTGCGTGAGTGAAGACTACGAAAAAATAACTCTCTTCGTATAGGATGTGGTCATAATTACATTGCAAATAAATCCCATTATACGATAAGGATATAGTAAATTACCCTGACTTCTCTATCATTGGACTGCTTTCTATAGAGAAGTTACTTACCTTTTCACTTCAGCTCGTATGGGCATTTTTCTTGACTAGAAGATATTGTTATGTGCAACATACTTGCTCTTCAGTGGCATATGGAACATATGTGTGTGTGACTGGATATGTGCAGGCATCAGGTTTGGTTCAAGCAGCAGTGTTGCCTGAATAAATGCTAATACAATGGCATTTACAATAAGTATATTCAACAGTCCTTTCTACCTGTCAAACCCAATGTAATCAGTGCATTCTTTTTTTGGCAGATTTAATGTTTACCGTATCATAGATTGACATTTACCTGACAACTTCTGTATCTCTTCCAAATGACTTTCTTTATTTACTACTGACATTTCAACTATTGATTTGAAATTCTATCACAATATTAAATGACTTATTGCTTCAAAATTTCCAGTAAACCTTAAGCTTAGCTGAAAGGTATAGCCATGCTTTTTTAAAGAACAGGTATTTTTGAAAAAATATCACTGGCTTTCCTAATTAAGCAGACAGCAATGAGCCCAGTAAAAACCTGTCTTTCTATTGCAATATCCTCCTAATGCCAACCTCTCATTAAAAGAAAGCAAAAAAGATAAACTCTACATAGTCCAAATTATCTGGGTAGGCTTTGTAATTGTGCTTGTTATTGTCTGTGGATTAAGAAATTTCAGACTAAGCCCTCAAGAGGCTGTGCACAGTTTCACAGCTTGAAAACTGACATCCTGAGTGGTACATAAGTTCACCTCTATCAGCTGAACTTTTCCCACTTTCTGTAAAGACTAATTTGGAGTCTATAAACCTGGAGCTATTATGGACATCAGTAAGGTTTGGGGGAAGTTGTTCCTGCTCATGTGTACAGGATGAAAGTGAAATCTAGAGGATGTTTTGGTCTGAACAGTGTACAATGAGGGACAACAGGTAAGGCTGTATTCCCATGGCATTCATTGTAGGTAACAGTGAGGGTTATCTGAGTAGTTCTTAAAGTTAGCACTTTTGATGGCTTGTGTTGTGATTCTGGGCATTTTAAATGCCAGAGCCCAGGTCACAGGGACTTAGTTGAGATTAGGTAATTTTCTGTCAATGTTGCTGTCAACCTTGGAAGTCTGACACAAAAAACAATGATTTATCTTGGTGCCTTTCTCAGTACTTTGGTATCTGAACATCTGAAAGGAAAGAGGAGGTCATGGTGCAAAAGTTGTGTAGTAACAAGGCAGATGTCATCTTTTCCAAATCAAATACCTTCAAGTAGAGAGACATTATGTCAGGAAATAGAGCTGCTTCTTCCAGCATTGGACAAGCTGGGAAGTCTTGCAGTTTTCAGAGAGATTGGTGTTAAAAATGGATGTCCTAAAGGCTTTTAGTAGCACTGTATTTGTGGAAGGAGCAGAATAATTTCCATGATAAATCAAATAAATGGTCCAACCAGTTTTATGATACTGATTGTAGTCAGAAGCAGCTCAACTCTCTGCCTGCTAGATAGGTTATTTGTACAGCAAGCAGTACAGGCATCTCCCACCACTCACACAAAAGAAAGGTCAAAGAAATCCAACCATTTCTATACTCTCTTATTAATCATGACCTACCTATTATTTGGTTTTCTCCATGTTGTATGTCTGGCTTATTGAGCACAGAGGAGGCAAAGGGGATGAGAAGATGAGAAGCCAGAGCTGCTGGATCAGTACCAGCACACTTTTCAGCTTGGCTAACGTAACACCTGCCATGCTACTGGCATTTCAATGGTCAAGGTGAACAAGCACCCTGGCTGTGAAGATGAGTGGACTTTTGTTTGCATGCGCTGTGCGTGACACACAAAAATGCTTCTCAGTAATTGACTAGCATGGTTACCCTTAATTCTAAATACTCACACACAACTGTTGAGGTTCCAGTTTGCCCTGGTTTGGAAAAAAGTATTTGACTATGAATTGTCTTCTTTCTCCCCCTTTCATTAATGTCAGTCAGTAGATTTCAAAGTGTATTTCAGTTATGAAAGAGTTAGCAGACCTGTTACTGGAGATAACAGGACCACTCCTAAAAGCATTATATTAACTCTCCAGTTAATATAATTCCATTTTAAATAGTTTTATCACACCAAATGCAAGATGCTTCCTTCTCCTTTGCTGGGACTTTGTCTCCCTTGGCCCATTCAGGACTTGAAGTTTTAAGTCTTCATTTCTGATGTTTATGATTTCAATGTTATTTAGGAAATGAAGACTTTTTTCAAAACCTGCATTCTGGCAGACAATCCAGGCAATTGACATATTGACGATAAATGCAAAATATGATCACAAGTAGGAAAAATCACATTAATTCCCTTCCATATTGGTCTTCAGGAACTGTTCTTCCTACATTTACTGGAGAGAATGACATTTCCCTGATTTTAATACTCTATCTCTTTTTCCCTAAGTGCACTGCAGCTAGAATTGCCCAAAGAGAAAAGAACAAGTAATTGAGAAAAATTCATGCAGACACATACATCCATGTTTTAATTGAACCTAAAAACCAATCCTGCTCTGCAGTTCATTTTCTGATTGTTTTCACATCAGGGTATAAAGCATAAATTCGTGGTGCATCTGCCCTGATACTTAAAAAATAACAGCTTATACATATCAGTTCTTTTAACCCATTCATGTTTAAACAATTATATTATGTATTTTCTGGGGTTTATGTCTGCCCTCTAACACTCCTAACTTTTTATTTGTTCAAGTTTTTGTTTTTCTCAGGAACAGAGCTCAAGGCAGACAAATTGTAGCAACTCCATGGCACTGCCCTGTTCTGTACTCTTCTTCTACAAGTCAGTACTAAAAGAAGAGCGAGACACGACACTGTAAAGATGAGGAATTCAGACACCATATGTCCCTGCAGCAGTTAGGCACAACAGGATGCTCTGAGACAACGTCAGAGAGAGCATCCTGCTGTGCTTCAGTTCTGGAGGACATAGGTAATGTTTCACCCTTATCTATAAACTACCTGCCGTTTACACTTTTCTGTCACAGTTTTGCTATTTATTAGTGCACCTTCTCAATGGAATATTGACAGTGTTTTTGAACAAATTCCCACAATGTTTTTAATGCAAGGGCAAATATTTAACTCCTGAAGAAAGAAAAGAAACCAATGCTGATTTGAAATATAGTCCGCATGAGAATAATTAGCTAATTAAAAATTTTAATTTGCAAACTGAAAAAAAAATTGCCATTGTAGAAAAGACACATGAAGGGTGGACTTTGCACAAATATCCCTTCAAAGACCTTTGTCAGTGATCAATCACTGAAGAATGCATGCCTTTACGCATTGACAACTGTTAACATTTGTTTTATTATTGCTCTTAGGAAGATGGAGTTAGGGAGAAATACCTATGCTGCATTTCAATTTGTGCAATCAGCTTCGTGTATTTCTCCAACAATGTCTGACATGATCTTTCAAGAAAAAGAAATATCCTTTCTTTAATTGTGGCATGTATTGTTCTTATAGTGTTTCATGATCACTAGGAGAAGTCTTATGCCATATCAAGATTTTGCATGGGTTTTTTTTAGTCCTTGGTATTATTACATGTGACACAATTTTTAAAGCATACACATTTCCTTGTGCTGAATGTAAACATAATAGCCTTATTAAAGAAGAATAGTTCAATCTAGTCCAATCTTGTCCAACCTAGTCTATCTAGTCCAATATGCTGCCTCCACTGGTGATGTTTGCCCTGTTTCAGATATGTTAATTTCATCATATAATCTCTCTATTATTAAAGAGTATAAGCAACAGAATTTTTTTTTTATTGTGGTTTTTTTTTTAGAAAAACAATACTCCTGATGAACACCTGAACACTAAGCTTACCAACTGATAAATAATAGAGTTTCAAGAAATATCTTTGTTTTAATTCCGTAAATATAGGAGTTGAGAACAAGTACAATTAAAATATTTTAAAATATCTTTTTCAGTTTAGTTTTATAAGAGTGTTTTTCTTCAAATTCCACTCCTCTTTTTTAGACCAGGAAAAATGTTAATCTGAAAAACCAAGTTTCAGTCCAAAGGACCAATTTTAGAACAAACATATAAAAACCTAGAAAAAAATACTTTACAATGGAAGTTCTGACAATTCAAGGAGTACATTGAGTCACAGAAACAAACTCCATAGTACCTGGAGTTTCATAAAAATGAATGATAGGGTCAAAACTGAACTGAAGGTAACTAGCCAGTGACTATATTGTCACGAGACAGCAATAATACCTGCCTCACAGCTGCTGATAAAGATTCCTCTGAAGTTATTAAACCCCATGAGTGCCGTGGGAGTCCTGCTGAATATGGACTGCAGGACTTGACACTTGGTCTGTCATGGAGGAGGAGACATCCCCTGTCTCAAATTATCAAGTCTTGGGCAGCAGAATTCTGTATATCTGCACATATGCATGAGCCTCTTAGTCAGAAACAACTGTGTGGTTTGCCTGATGCAGCATCTCTCACTCTGCTTAGGAAAGTATTGATAGAAGGATTTTCAACTTAATTTGGACCTCTTTTTTTTTTTTTTTTTTTTCCCTCTGGTACCCTGAAACTCCTATATCTTTTACATGTCAGGATAACTGGCATTATTATAAAAAAACATCCAAAATAATTTCTTACAAATTGAAGAAAATGTTAAATGTTCATCTTAAAGGACTGCACAGGAAACACCAGCATGGTTTGTGAATACTTTCTGTCTTTATAATCATGCATACCATCAAGCTCTACAAAATTCCCAGAACAGAAATTTCATCCTAGGAGGCTAATATGTTTGCAATTAGTAAGATATAAATTAAGAACTTCTCTGTAAAGTCATTATTATGATTCATTCTTTTAATCAGCTGGTGCAAATTGTGTTAAGAACCTTTGAATTTTTTTTTTAATGGAAAATTGAGAAAGACATTTATTATCTCCATTTCTATCTTTCAGTTTCAAAGTGTAATGCAGTGAACAGATTTCAATGCCCTCAAATACATTAATTCAGAACATGGACCAGAGATTTTTCCATGTACAAATTTAGCACCATAATGCTTGTTCCTAAGCTGGAAAAGATTTGAATGTAAAAATGTTAAATTTCTACAGGCAATACAAAGTTCTTAGTAATGAACGTATGCAAGGTCATTCAGCTGAGCTTTGTGTTCCCTAAGCTCTTTCAACTTTTGGGATGAACGTCCTTTAAATTTCATTTCAAGGAAGAGTGAGTTCATAATAAATGGCAAATTCACCATTGCTAAGCAAATATTATCTTAATGATCTATTCTAAAATGGATATACTTAAATACTTCCAGCAAATCTAACACAAATTACACTAAATCCCCCAAAAGATAACAAGACATAGACACTTGCAAATTGTCATATAATCTTAGTATCCATTTTAATTAGGATTCAACACCAATAAAAAGCATAGGTCCTTACAAGTAAACTGTTGCAATACCTCAGAGTCTGGTTCCCAGGTATAATCCCAAACATTGTGTTAGTGATAAAGGCTTTCTGAGAAACATCCTGGGACACTAAGTGTCTCAGAAAGCTGATCCAAAAACTTCTATGCAAAAAAAGTGGTTTGAAAGCAAATACTAAGGACTGTGAGGAATACCAAGACACTCTACCTCGCTCTGGAAAAAGTGTCTTTAGCTAGGGCTTTAGGCAGATATCACTTCTTTCAGACCACTGTGTAAGCGTCACAGCATGCTTTTATAAAAGCAGCAAGAGGAGACAGTGCCCAGCCTCTTTATTAAATTATGTTTGTTGGTAGGAGATGTTTTGTTTTAACTTTCATCTTAACTTTCATATTAATTAGTTTAATCAGGGCATGAGTCACAACATCCAGAATTGTAAACATCCAGATTTTTAAAGGATTGCACGTAGGTCTTCAGATCTGGGAATTATTTTCCAGATGCTTCAGCAGCAATGACCAGATGAAATTCAAACCTACTTTCTCGTCAGTTAAGGTTTGAGGTTCAGGACTGTAGATCTAATTTTTATCAGAAATGTTTCAATATTTATGCTTTTAGCTTCCAAAGTAGCCCATATCCTATTGTCTGAACCTATGCTTTTCTTTTTCAGAAAAAAGTTGAAATGATGCTGGATCTTATTAATTCAGATTTAATCACAATCAACAAGGAAGATGCATCCTTTTTACATATATGGTTACTCTGCTGTGTACAGTATGTATAGAGTGAAAATAATTGTCAGTATGCCAAACTCCTCTTAGCATGACATGTTCTTCATGAACATGTCACATGGGTCTCAAATTTGCTTTCAAACTCCAGCCTGTGAAATTTTCATTCACTCCCATGCAATTTATATGTAAAGGTCTAGCTACATGGTAGGTGATTTTCTATCGTCAACTAATTTGTTTCACAAGGAAAACAGGATCTATACTTTTAAGTCCAGCCAAGTGCTGTCACTGCTGAAAAGCAGAATAGAAATCTCCATGGCAATCACAATTCATCAGCTTTCCCAAGAACTTTAAATAATTAGTTCTGACAAGGTTTTTTTAAGTTTATGTAGGGCACATACATAGTTTGTACACTGATATACAAGTTAAATTACCTTTTTTTGTATTGCATTTTTAGAATTTACTGACAAAGTACAGAATATATCATGCCTTCAGCAGATCCTTCAGGAAATTAAAGTGGGCAGCAAGGTCCCATTTTCCTCGTTCACTGTCACAGGACTTCATTGCCATTTAATAGGAGTGGTCTTATGAACTCACTAAGAGAATCCTTTGGAGAGGGGTGGTTTTTACATTTTTAATCTCTGAATAAGCAGATGAGAACAAAATATTTGCCAGTGGATGTGAAGCTAGAGGTTAATACAATAAAATAAACACAGGTCTAGAAGACCTCCAGGGCCAAAGCTGGCAACCTGGCTCATAAGACTAAGCAGTTAAGAAAGAGAAGAATTCGTTTAAATACTTTATTTAATTAATTTTGGCTTTTGTGAATAACTGAGTTATTTTGAGACTAGAAGACTCCTGCTCACAACTTCATCCTGTTGGTTTTTGTATTCCCATACCATAATACGGAATGGTAAGATACTCACATTGAATGCTTCATAGGTGAGAGCTCAAACTTTGTAACCGAAATTTTAGCCTGCTTAAAGCATTAGTAAGATAAACAAAAGCACTTTCTGGAGCTCAATAATTAATTAAGCTGTCTATACAAACACAGCGTAATTGTTCGATCTAACCTTAATAGCATTATGTGCTCAGTCTAGATATGTGTAGGCTAGTGATGATTAAATGTTCCCCACTGAAGTCAAAGACTGGTGAATCATCAAAAGTCTCTTCATCAGATTCTCACTCACCAGTCTCGCACCCCTTCAAGTCTGGTATGGAAGAAGAGCTCACAAACTCCTTGCTGTTTATCCAGCGTGCCAACTTGTCAGGGTGAAACTCCAGCCTGAAAGCTGCCAGTATTTCATTCCAGTGATTTGTTTGTTTCATTTTAGAGTTAAACCTGCCCAAGAAAAAGACTGCTGTGTCTGCAGTACAGAAGAAGTATGATGGGAATGGAATTCAGCTGTTTTAAATGTTTGTGTGTGCTAGGGTGCGAAGGAGTTTGGTGAGAATTTCATTAAGCTCTCTAGACTTGAAAGCTCACCAGGTTTAAACAGTCTCTCTTTAGCTGAGGCTTTCAAGGTTTTCAAAGCTTCATTAATTTTAATCACCCTCTATTGATTGGGTCACACTCCTGGCAAAATCAAACCTGTTAGTCAAACAGAAGTAAATTTTAGCCCTGGTTATGGTCCATTCAAATGTTAAATGGCACCATTAAATGTCAGAGATACGGTTTTTAAGCATGCAGTATTGCATTCATGATGCTTAAAGACTTAAAAAGCAATCCTTCCTCACCAAGTGGCTATCAACAGATAAATACTCAGCAAAGCTAACAGCTTTGAATTTTCTTACAATGGTGAATGAAGAAAATAATATGATAATATATAAAGAAGAAAAAATAAACACTGACAGTTGAGTAAACACCCTGTGATCTGCTTTTAATGATGTATAGCCACCCATTACCCATAAGAAAAAGAACAGATTTATCCTCATTTTGTGTTGTGAAACAATTGACAAAAAGGAGAGAGCAAGAAGACTCGGAGAAGACATATGGCTGCTTGGGTGTAAGAGAGGTGGATACTAGCCAGGTTACCCTGCAAATGAACAAGGCCTGTTGGTTTTAGAGTTACACTTCTTGGCTATATCCATCTGTAGATGGCACGATTTGATCCTGTCACAGAAGAAAAAATAATCTGTTTTCTGCTTAGGTAACTGTATGCAATAACCATGTTTTACATCAAATTTTTAAACACCTAGTCATTGTTCAATATGGATTCAAATGATTTTTCAGCAAAATTGTTTGAACATTAAATGTATATGTATATAAAAAATTGGAATGTGTTTGTGAATGATTCAGTAACCAAAAAGTAGGTGAAAGTCCTAAAAAATAACATCCAATCAGCTCTTATTACAAGGTAGAAATGTTGGATTACAATTAAAACCAAAGCGTATAACATATTTTTCATAATTCTTGATGTGTTTGCCAATGTATTTTAATACAGATTTATGTATATGTTTTTAAGTATTCATCATGCTCACAATAAATAGGTATCGACTCCTTCAGAGAAACACATTAAGATTTATTGGCCTCAAAGATAAATATTAGCTGAGGTGAAACTAAGGTCAAGATTTCTCTTAAGAGACAATTAATCTTGATATTCAGTGAGAAAAGAAATTATCATATGTATTAATATATACATTCTAACAACTTGGTTCATTACATAGATTGAAAATCAATTATGAACTTTATCTCTTAATCAGTTACAACTGGAAACTTTTCTTGTGCAACACGTTTTCTTTTAACAATGCAATTACAAAAAACAGACACACACTAGGAAGAGAGACCTGCTTACTGAACAGGAGTTAGCCAGAACAGAAGCCTGTACATTCACAGGTTTTAGGTTGGAATATGCTTCAGTAAAAAAACTGAGGACATATAAATCATCTTGGAAAGAAATGAATAAGAAAAATCTCAATACTTTCCTACAATAGTGCACTACAGTCATCCCTGAATTAGGAATTTTCTTCCCTCCTCTATCTTTTAATGTACCATACTTCATTTTACTATTAACTTTCCAAAACCTTTAATTCCATTGTTTATTAAAAAAATATTATCAAATGGATTTAGAGATTAAAAGTGCTAGAATAAATGTTTCAAGGAGTATCAATATGAATTGAATCATAAAAATTGATAATGTTGCAGCAGAGATCCAACATTTAATTTGGATTAAGAATCTAACTGCTTTCATTTAAGGTCAAGGAAGAATTGGGGTTGTGCAGTTAGAAGCTGAAGGACTGAGTCCTATAAAATTTTGAGTTTTCAAACTTTTTTTGATCATATGATGAAATATTTCCCAAATATTCCTGGATTTAATATTTGACTGAAAATGTATGTATTAAATTTTTATGTTATATTGATAAAGTCTATAAAGTATGGTGTAGTGTTGCTGGTATCTCAGTAAGTGATTTACATAACACATTATAAATAATGAATATTATAATGTATTGTATATAACATTTGAAATTCACAGTTGCTGGAATGTTAATTGTGTTACAGTTGCCTGCCTTGTATACAAATTCTATTTCCAACTTTACATTCTTATAATATTTGCAATTTCAATGATGTACAGATTAAAGCTATTTCATTGAGGAAATTAAGGAATAATTCTGAATAAGTAATACATTAGCAAATTTTTAGATTGTTTCTAAACAATGAACAACAGCACAGAAGGCTGTATTTTTGAAAGAAGCTGAGCAAGTAAAAAGTAAACATTTTCTGTTCTTCAGGTTAGAAAGCCTCTAAGATGACCTAGAATTTTAAGAATGAAGGGTGTAATTTGGATTTCACATTACCATAATCTGAAATCATGCAAAAATAACTATGGGCTATTTAAAATGTAAATATATGATAAAAAAGAAACAGGCATTTGAGGAAGATGGAATAATTTTGACTCTGAAACAATAGTTAACTTTCATAATGAGGAACAGTTTAGTTTTATACAGACAAAATTATGTAGGCTCATTGTCTCTTCATCTAAGATGCTTGCATGATTTCCCAAGAGGTCTTGTGCCATGTTCCCTCTCCTCTCCCTTTTTAAAAAGGATAAATAGCAGCTTGTGATCATCATAAACAAGTGATATTTCTGATCAAAGATCTTGTAACAGGAATAAAATCATTACTCCAGACCTGAGTGGAGCTGTGTATAATTTGTCCAGTGATCAAAACCCGGGAACTATTTCTGTTAGTTTTATTAAAATTGCCATATTAAAATTACCAAATTATACTCCATTTTGAGTTGAAAAATAGTTCTAAAAGCAATCTTTAGCTCACAAGAAAATAATTTCAAGTATGACTATCTAATCCATTTTTGTAGATAATCAGAAACCTTGTCTGCAGTAAGTGGATAATTTTTTTGTTCACAGATAATTCACCAGAACAGCTATGTCACCACTTGAAAGTATTAACTGACAAGGTTCCATTATTAAATTATATGCAATATATTCAATTCCATAAATTCATTAAAAGTGGCCTGAAGAACAAAGAAATTATATGCTTCTGTTCATTTTTTCACAAAGATTGAAAAGAAAAATATACTTGCAAGCTATACCTGTCAGATTATTTAATTATTTTATTAATCATTGGGATACTGAAATGAAAATTTTGACTGATATTACATTGTACATGCTAAAAAGCTATATGTGCATAAAAAAATCATAGTACTTCATCAGAACTAGATGTGTTTAAACTTTTTTTCACAGAACTGCTTAATCAGAAGTGTTCTAATCATTAGCTGAATAGTTGTTATGAAAATCTTTGAAGGTATAAAGTGTACTGGCCAACTGAATTTCTTCAGGGACAGAAGTTGCCAGGACTCATTCATAGTGTGTTTGCAGAATTCTGTCTTTCCTTGAATTACCCAGAGATCATTAAAGTAAACAAAATATTCTCAGTCCTCTTGATCTTGAAAGTTGAGGTTTATTAGGTGTATCATTTAAGGTCTGCCTTTGGATTAGAGCTGAGAATTAAAGATTTGGCCGTTCTTCCTACAAATCCACCAAAACTATTTACTAGCCAAAATTCAGAACTAGCCCACCACATTGAGCCTAACTGATATGAAAGGCATACCAGCATTATTCAGCATCATCTCCAAGTTCTCTTACATCCTTTGTTTCTCTATCAATATTGTGCAGCAAGAACAGTGTACAGTCTAAATTACAAAATTCAATGAAAAAATTCAAATAATTAATATAGAATCATAGAATCATTTAGGTTGGAAAAGACCTTCAAGATCATCGAGTACATGTCCACTAAACCATGTTATGGAATACCCTGTCTATGCGCTTTTTTAATACCTCCAGGGATGGTGACTCAACCACTTCCCTGGGCAGCCTATTCCAATGTCTGACAACCCTCTCAG
>JAVJGG010000198.1:0-16041 GCA_035590195.1 Aviceda cuculoides
TCTGCCTCAGGGATGGCAGGGTGTGGGTCCACCAATCTATCTCCCTCTCACAGTCCCTGATACTCCTCAACCTCTCCGCTTCCTCCTTCAGCTCTGCCACCAGGCTGAGCAGATCATCCACCTGGTCACGACACACACAGGGGTTGTCCCCGCTGCCCTCCGGCACCTGTGACAGGCTCAGGCCCTCCCTGCAGCCAGAGACCCGGACAGCTGCAGGTTTGCTTGGGTGCTCCGTCTGGGTTGCCACATTTTTCCTGGCAATGCCTTTAACCCGAGCGGCAACCATGCCTGGCTCTCATTCTGCGAGGACGATGCCCACCGCTTGAGTAGCCTTTTCGAGCTGGGAAGAGGGGGGCTGCGCCCTCCCTGCAGGACCTGCTTGCACAAACCACCCCGTAAACTGCCGTGCCCTGTTTGCCCACCCCATTGCACAGACTGCCGCACCATGCCCTGTCTGCCGCGCTCCTCAGGGCCATTTAAATCTCTTGTATTGGTAAAGCCCACGCCACGTCAGCCTCTCTTCTGAGAGCTGCCAGCTCTAGACAGGTCCCTCCACTCTTCCCCCAGGGGTCCTGGGCCTCGGGAACCTCCCTGTCCACCTCAATCCAGCACTTAGCCAATGACTTACCGTTGCCTCTGCTGGTCTCATTGCTGAGTGATGGTATAGCTTAATAATATAATATATTACATAGCTTAATATAGCATGGTATAACTTAATTTTTTAAAGCCTGGATATCTAAGGAAATTGTCTGCTTGATCTCAGATTTTCACACCTGAGGGTTTTTTCATATGCCTTGAACACTGCCCATATCCCCAGGTCCAGCTACTTCTCTCACAGGTGGTGTAAGTGGTCCAGCAAGCTTCTTTTCTTACTGGTTCCTCCAACAGCCACTGCAAAATGAGGCACCCAAGCAGTGTTATATATCACCACCTCCACTCCCATCTCTGAAAAGAATATATCTGATACATTCAGGATTGGGACTTAGATCTTTCACATACACACACACTGACACTTTAATATTTAGGTCAACCCCCACAATCAACTTTAAAACAAGACTACGTACATTTACGTTTTACCTACCCCTTGTTAACAAAGGAGTTGTTACTGACACACTAACAGCAAGAGACAGTCATCTGTTTCTTACAAAAACTTGTCAGCCTGACAGATTAAGTTAATAGAGAAAAAAGCAAATACTTTCAGCTCAATTTTTCAAAATTCAAACTTGCCTTTGAAACAAAGATATTTAACTATGACCAAATAAATAAAAAATATGATAATGTTATCCTCCTTAAGATGTGAAGTTTGTCAATAATAGGGAAAAACAAATATAATATAATTGCAGGAAGTTAGGCAAAGGGAGATGAACCAGGGCCATGCAGATTTGTCTTATTGAACCAGTGAATAAGTGATGTAATTTGTCTTGTTATACTTACAGCCATTGATGAGACCGCTATGCATTGTTATCCCATGCAGCTCTGATGAAGGTATATGCCCAAATGTCCTAGAAAATTTATTTTCCTCATCCATCTGCACTTCTTTCATTTTGGGTAGCATGAGCTTCGAAGTATTACAATAGTATTCAGAAGCATAGGGTGCGAAGCTTGAGTCCTCATATGCAGTTATAAAACTGTTCAGATTTCCTCTGGAAAAAGTTTTCCTCTGCAGTGTCACTAGCTAAGCAATAGAAGTACTTGAAAGAATATAGGTTTGTTTCTGTAAAAAAATAAAGGAGAAGAAAATAAAGAAACTCAACAGAAACATCAAACAAATGTGAAAATGGCATTTTGCTGAAAATAGGGAAATATAATCATCACCAAGAAATGGTTTTGTGACTTTCAAATTGACTAAAAGTGCCTTTTAAAAATAATGATAAAATATCACTTATAACTGAATCTCCTTCTCAGAAAATTGAGGGGCCTCCTCTAAAGCCCAGGGCAGGTCACCACCTGAACCAGAAACAGAGCATAAGCCTTCTGAGACCAGACTTATCTACTAGACTGTGACCCTCACTTGCGGTTGTGGTCCCATGACTGAAACCTACCCAGCAATGTCAATGTGATATTTTAGTATCACAGCTGACATGCAACACTCTCTATCTTCATCTTGAATGTTGGGGTTTAGATATTTGGGTATAAGTCACATTTGAGGAGCAGTGGACTGTGCTATGGAGGGTGACAAACCTACATACCAGAGAATTATATTAAAAAAAAAAAAAAAAAGTCTAATAACTTGGTGCATCCAAAGATGTCTTATATCTAGAGGTGTAGAGAACAAGTATTGAGAAAGGGCAACCTCCTTTACAGCATCTGAAGTTGAGAATTCAGAAATCAGTGTATGCAAAATTGTTATTCTGTTCGAACTGGCATGAAAATTTGCTCATATTTCAAAGAACAACACAAAACTTAATTCGTGAGGAAGAATAATTCTTAAGAAATTAATAAAAGCAGAGAAAAAGGCCTATGGACTGTTGGAATACAGAATGCAAACAACTACTTATATTCAAGATAAAATGTTGATATGTGTCAACTTGAGACAAGTACAGAAAAGGCAAGCATTCTCTGAATTTCTGAGTCATGAGGGTAATGCTTGGGAATTTATGCTTTCTATATCCATGTCACTGGGCCTTCAAAATGCTTTCACTGCAATTAAATACTCTTTTTTGTTTTTTTTTTTTTTTTAATCAAGTTGAAAGCACCAGCAAACTAGGACAAAATCTGGGAGCAGAGCTGTTTTACATTGTCACAGTAACTCCAGTTTAATAGTAACCAGATTTGCTAGAAATTTTTTAAATGTTGCCCTAAGCAAATTTACATGAAAAAAATTTTTAATTTGTTGTATAATTATAATCAGTTAAATAATGCCATTCAAATATGGTGAATAATGCAATCCTCATTCATATTCACCAAGGACTTTACTCATAATCATTCTCATTATTCTGGACAGTTTGCTTTTGGGGGCGGACAAGTAGGGATTTATCCAAGATTTTTTTTGGTAGTGTTTTACTTTCTGGAATTCAGGGAAAGGAAAGATGACGAGAGTCCATGTTATCATGGAAGTGAGTAGCAGAAGCCTAGGCAACGGAGTCCATAATTCATAACCACAGCCTGTTATTTAGGATGAAGTTTTCTTCTTTAAAGCAAAGATAATGACAAGTGCATTTAGCCATGAAGAAGGCACACAGCCTGCATAAAGAGTCCTCTTGGTCCAATTCCTCAGTAGGAAAAGAAACAGAATAAAACTCTGGTCCAAATGAATACAGTAACTGTTGAGTTAAATAGGACTAAGATTAGTCCCCATAACCTCAATTTCTGTTCATAACATAGAAACTCAGTTCTCACCAAGCCAGGGACATCTAGTTATTCCAATCCTGCTGTTTACTGTCATGCCATCACTCTCCTATCAGCAGATCAGCTTTTCTTCACCTTTATGGGCCTCTGCATATAATGAGATCATTTCATTTCCTCCTGCTAGCTGAATCCTAATTTCCAGATAGCAATTTGTGTACAATTGACAAACGTAGTATTCTGCCAAACAGAGGCACATCAAGTGTGTTTGTCATAAAAATGTGTCACATTTTCTGGGTGCATTACCTGGGTATAAGAAAACTCAGCAACACTTTCTTCCTCACAGATAACAGTGCTGGGCTTTATTGGGTAAAAAAAAAAAAAGGAGAAAGAGAAGTAAGGGAGCCTCTAACTTAGCTGGTGCATGTACACTCAATTTAGTACTTATAGGAGACACAGCCACTTTCTTTCTACCCACCCATTAGACATAAGGTGAGTTTGCAAAGGGCTGAAAGTCTGATCTTAAGGCTGGAATTGTGTCAGGTGACCATTGGACATGTGCAAACAGTCTGGAAACCCCACGTTATTCAAGAGAAGTTACAAGCTCAGAGGCGCAGCCATCCTCTGGGGTGACTCTAGTGAGACTGAGGCATAGTGATTGACATACAAAGAGTTGAAGTGCACTGAGCTATGGCAAATCCTGGACCAGAGGCAAAAGAATCAAGAATGCCGAGGAATGGTATTGTGCCTAAGTGAACCAGAGGTATAGAGAAAGACTATTATCTTTAACTGCTTGCCTGGGAGTAAGTTTACCCACAGAAGAAAAAAACAAAAACCTGAGAGCAATTTCCATATCTCACTCCTTGCCCTTGCAGCAAGAACTGCTGTGGGCTGAGTTAAAAATCAGGTTGCTTTTATACAGCATCTTTCACCCTGATGATCCCTCCCTAGTGTCTCACATTTCAACAGCTGTCATTCATGTTAGCTTAGTTTAGTTTTCCCTCACTTCCCCCCCCCCCCCCCGGTTTGGAAAATGAGTGATATGAAAAAAAGAACAAAAACTATCACCAATGATAGAAGAAGTCACAGCACGTCAATGAAATTCTAGGGAAAATCAGTTACAGACGCCAGCATTTGAAGGACTCTGCATAAATCTTTTTTTGTGTGCTGGCCGTCAGTGTTCTTTGTTGCACGCCGACTCCCTATTTGTTTTTGAAAAGAATGAGATGTTATAGCAATGCAGCCAAATCACCTTGTACTCCGCAGTAGAGTACCTACCTTTCAGATCTCATCTCCTTATGTAGAAACAAGGTGTCCTTTCTGCCCTTACTAGTCTACATCATGATTAAGTTTTGAAAGGGAGAAGCAAAGAACATCTTCTTGCACTAGGTCCCTCTAGTAAAAATTAGAGGTATATAAAAACTTCCTCAAATCTTTTTAATTTAACTACTTAACCCTCTCTAGACATCAAAGACATTACCTATAATTCAGTCACCATAATTAACAGCCAGTTCTTAATTAATGTTCTGTACCCTCAACAGTGGGAAAAGCTGGACATTGAGCACTTAAAAGAAATCTCTACATCTAATTGTAGATTTTTAAAATATTTTTATTTGTTCCTTGTTTGCAGCTTATATTAATTTTCCTTGACTACGTTTCATTTATTGAAAACCGATGGCACTCAGCACATTATGACCAACATTGTAGCAATTTCCCTTTAAGCTTGCAATATATTACTTAATCATCCTTTCTATTAATAAAATTTGTACAGATACAGTTATTCAATAATTAAAACTAAAACTGTAAATGCAGTACAGTGCCTTACTTCAGCTTACAGCTTTTACAAAACCAAAGCCTTTTAAAAAAATCAATCAGTTCTTTCAGAATCCATTAAAAAGTAGCATTGAATAGAAAACCGTCATTTTAACCCTTAGTGGGACAATATTGTCTTTCTTTACATTAAACTTTGGAAGGACAAACCTGTAAAATAAACATCCCTTTTGTCTTCCTTTACTGTTCTTCAACATTTATAAATGGAAGAAAAATACCCCCTTTATAGTAACTCCTTGAAAAGCAAAAAAACCCCCAAAACCAAGAAAGCCTAACTGCCTCTGAAAGAAGTGCTGAAAATTAATTTTAATTTAAATGTAAACAGATTTGTTGAAATATGCCATTCTGATCTGATTCCCACTTGATTTTAATTTCACATAGATAAGAAATGATTATATTTTCATGTCCTGCTACAATTTTAAAGGGGAAAGAAAGCATCTTTCAGCATGTTTTTTTCTTTTGCAACATTTGAAGAATATATTTTTGTGGCAGCTGGATATAACCTATGTCCCAGGCATTACTGAACCTAGCCTTCCAAAATACAGAACTGGCTAAAATTACATTAGACCTTCTCACATGTGTCAATCACAGTACAAGTGGGTTGATGTGAAACAGGCTGACACTCCTAATATGTTACATGTGCCAGTGGCCTTGCAACATCTGTGATAATAAGTACTCAGCAACTCTGTCTTATTCCACTCTCTCAGTCCCTCATCCTACCTGGTGTTGGGTTGTTGCTGCTTCAAGAGGAGGAATTAACAAGTGGTGAAATATACAGGGCAGAGGAGCGGAATAATAATCACAGAATGGTTGAGGTTGGAAGGGACATCTGGAGGTCATCTTGTCCAACCCACTGCTCAAGCAGGGCCACCTAGAGCCAGTTGCCCAGGACCTTGTTCAGACAGCTTTTTAATATCATGGAGGATGAAGACTTCACAACCTCTCTGGTCAACCTGTGCCAGTGCTTGTTCACCCCCACAGTGAAAAGTGTTTCCTGATGTTCAGGAGGAACCTCCTGTGTTCCAGTTTGTGCCCATTGCTTCTTGTCCTGTCACTAGGTACCACTGAAAAGAGCCTGTCTCTATCTTATTTACACCCATCTATTGTGTACTTGTACACATCAACAAGATACCCTCTAAAATGTTCCCTTCTCCAGGTTGAACAGTCTCAGCTCTTTCAGCCTTTCCTCATATGACCCTTCATCATCTTTGCAGAGCTTCACTGGACTTTCTTGTATGGGGAGGCCAGAACCGGACACAGTACTTCAGGTGTGGCCTTAACAGTGGTAAGGGTAAAGAACATATAGTAGAGGGGAAGGAAAGCATAATGTCTGAGCTTTTTAACACCCAAATTAGATTGCAAGGAAGGACTCTTTTCATCAAAACTTTTTCAAGTCTTTCAAACAAAGAGACTTTTTTTTAAAATTTGTTTGGCTTTTAACAATTAGAAGAAAATTGTTGCTTTTTTTCCAGTGAAAAGAACTTTTTCATCAAACACTCATCCTAAGCTCCTTCCTTTCATTAAACACTCCTTCCTATGCTCCATGCTGAAAGAAAAAAAATTCTTATTCCTTAAAAATAACTTTTTGAGTAGTTGAAGCACAGCCTTTTCCCAAGACATTCACTCAAGGTACCAACAACTTCTGCAAGCCAGCCACTATGCTCATGTAAATCTTCCCTGTGCCGTTGGCATCAAGGGAACGAAGCTGACTCATACCAGGTGGGAAGCTGGCACACTTTTGTTTGCTGGCATCTGCATGATTGCTGTCCAAATTCACTGGCAAAAGGAGACAAAGAGCACAGCAGAAAGTGAGGATGTTTAGCTCAGCTGGCTTAATGTGTCCTTGCTGACATCTTCAGTCATCAGAACAGCGTAACTTGTGCTGGCACATGGGAATGTGCTTCCATCCTATCATTACACAGGTTAACAGTGATCATAGTCTCAAACTCACCCATATTTCAGAGCTTCCATTTCTGGCTTGACAGGTGCAATTGAAGGAAACAAGACTTTTTCACTTTTGTATTGATAAATTTTCAAACCCAGGGCACAACAATTTAGCCACAGAATTTCTGCTCAGCAATGAAATTTGTGACACCTCATCTCTTTATCAGTAACACCGCTTCAAAACATGATCCTTGCATATATGTATTGCCAGTCATCATCCTCCCTTCCTTTCTCCTTCAGGCCGTTTGGTAAATTTTCAGACATTTTGTTATGACCCCAAGTCTGTGGATTGTGTAACACCTGAAGTATGCTTTATTCCTCCAAAAATACCATCAATGCAGGAGCCGAAGTGAAATTCTTGTTTTCCAGCTTAACCCGACGCATGGCAGCAAACTGCAGAACCAAGCACTTCTAGGAGGGTTGCTTTTGTTTGTTTTGCAGCTGAGCCACAGAGAAAGTAAACCATTCCATAAGATACCACGTGTTGTGAGTATCAGTGTTGGCCTATTTTTCCTTGTCCATTCTTCCTGAGCTAATACTGCTTGATGAAGCTGGATCTACCATATACCATGCTCCATGAAAAAGAAGATGAAAATATTTTCAAGCAGAGAAACCTTATTTCAGGCTAAGTTTCTTTAGGAATTTGTATTAGGTGCCAGCCCTAGTGTTCACAGTGAAGTTATGACAGGAGTAGCCTGACTTTACTAATGATCACAGTGGTTTGCAGTGGTTCGGGTTTGTAACCGAAATTGCAATTAATAAAGAACATCAAAACCAGGTATGGCTAAATGATACAAAAAGTAATTCCTTATTGCTCCCATCTATTTCTTCCTCCTCTGATGAACAACCATTGCAAAAACAGCTCTTTTATTCCCCACCTCCTGACTTCCCAGCATCAACACACTCTCCAAAATAAAAATTTAGCAAATCACCCATTTGCCTCCACAAATCATGTTTAACAAAAAAAAAAAAAAAAGTTTTGTGCCTTGAGGGAGTACTTAGACTAAACTTTAAAAGTTTTTTCTTCACAACAAAATTGGAAATCTGCTTGATTTAAAAAAAAAACAAATAAAAATAAATACCATTTGCAAAAAAATCACCTGATCCCCAAGTTCTGGAATTCAAGGTGGTGTGGTAGAAGGAAATAACCTTTTAGCATGAGACACATGCAAATTACCAAAACCTCTTAAGAGGTTTCATCACTAGATCAGGAAAGGAAGAGGTTCTCTCATATGCAAAAGCCTATCCAGAAACATGGAAAATAAAACTACAAAGTACACAAAGTGGGTCCAGTCTGACTGTTGAGGTGGATTTTGCACACTGATCTGTCCCTGGGCTCTCTGAAGCAATCAGGATTTTCTCAGGACAAGACAGGAACTGGTACAGAAGACCCTTGTGACTTTGGGCAGGGCAATGGGACTGTTCTGAAGATGCAGTTGCGCAGAGCTTTCTTTCGACATCCAGGACAAGTGGGTGGTGAGATGGACACAGTGTGTATCAGATAGACAGCATGGATCTCCCAGAGGTGCTTGTGAGGCACTCAAGAAATCTGGAACCTTACAACGCCACTGATGGAAAACCTGCTGGCAGCCAGGAAGGAGCATTGCGTGAATGTTCTAAGACTGGGTGATTTCTTCTTCTCACTAATTCAGGCTTAGTTCGGAAACTGATGTGGGCTGTTTCATTCTGGCACTAGGCTATATTTTTTGAGACTTTGGTTTCAAAAAAGCATGCTTTTATCATTACAAAGTCTTTTTTTTTTTTTTTTTTTTAAGTGTTGAAAATCTTTTTGTTCAGGTCAAACAGAACTTTCCAGATCAATACATGTTTTCTTTTGTCATTGTTTTCTCACTTCAGTCCAAGTCCCCTCAAAATAGCTATTTCAGTCCAAGTAAAACTAATTCCTCCCTTCTAGGTTGTTTTTTGATTGTTTGTTTGTTTTATTTGGCCACTGAACCAAAAAAAAACCAGAAAGAAAAAAAAATCCAGTGCTCACTGAGCTTGTCTCTGCATTTCTGCACTTCCGCCTTCCCTTCATGGCCCCAATATATTTAACACATCATCCTGTCTCCTGCATGAGCTCTGCATCAGCTATAGCATGTGAATGGTATATGTGTTTATCTTTTTCCCCAAGGTCAAGAATAAGAGGTGGTTTCAAAGGCAGGTTTACAATGTTGTTGTCCTTTGTGAAAAACAGAGTAATTTAATCTCCCTAATAGTGACTATTATTAAGGATGCAAATATTCAATTAATCTGAAATATGCAGTGGGCTTCACAACTGAGTGAAATAATGTGAATGAAGTAATTGGCCTGGGACCATGGTTTATCTTTATACTGTCTCCATTTCATAACAGCATTATTTTGCTAAGAGTTATGTTTTATTCACACACTTGGGTGCCAAAGCCCTGGGGATCTGGGATATTTACAGCAAGTCCACTCCCCAGCAGCACACACAATGGTGACAACTCACAGGACACATTATCTCTATTCCCAGCATTGTTAGCACGCTGTCCCCACATTCGCTGTCCTGGGAAAGAGTTGTATGGAAGGACATGGTTTTGAGGAATGTATATTTATGAAGTGCTTAGAAGCTTGTATCTCAAAGCAAGTCTTTTGCCTGAGTAAGACTGTTAAAGTATCATTACTCTACCAACAGTTTGTAGTAAAGAAATTCCACAATGTGGCGTGATGGAGAGAAGCAAATCAAAGAGCAATGTTTTAACGGTGGGAAGATGCATAGCACCATGCAACAGGCCCAGACCTATTGGCTGGGACTCAGGAGATCTGAGTTTGTGCTCCATTTCTGCCCAGGATGTTGTGTGAGCTTTTGGATGAATCTCCTATGTATCTTGCAACTCTGTGGTCCCTCAGTGATGGGTTGAGAATTTCCCTTTGACTCCCTAGCTCATTGATGCTAACGACAAGCTTTCTACCCATCATCTGGGTGTTGCGCAGGGTCCACAATGGAGACAACTCATTCCAGGTGTAATACAAAGAACAACCTGGCAACCAGAATAGGTCCTTCAACTCATCTCTATCCTGGCCCCTACCATGGAGAAAGGCCTTGCAAAATATTCTTTTCTCATGGGAATGGATTTTTGTATGGGTCTACTATTTTAGGAGCCTTTTCCCAAACAAAACAGGCAGGCATCTTCAACTAGGATACCAGGTTAAACTCTCAAAGTACCCCACCTCACTGCTTACTGATATGAGTTAAATGGAATGTCTCATCTCACAGCAGCTGCTCAGAGGAGGCGGTCTCTTTTTTGAAACAAAAGAAGAAAATATCTGGGGAGTTCTCAGTCAGAAGAACATTCTGCCTGACTGGAATGCAAAACCAAAAAGTTGTCTATAATGCTCAGGAACAAGCACATTCAAATGATTCATAATTGCAGAATATCAAGTTCCAGGGTATCTATGAGTAACTTTTTGTTCTTCCATCTCCAGTGAACTGTGAAGTCTTTATATTTATAAATGATAATGTTGCATTAAAGCAGTCAAATGGTGCATGCCCTCATTTTCTTTTGACAACAAGACACAGATTCAGCATGCCAGGCTTTGCATCAGAAATCAACTCCCACAACTCCCACCTACTCCACACCAGGAGAAAGAAAGTACAGTCAATGGCACAGGTATGTAAAACACAGTAAAACCAGTACAGAAATGTAAAACACTCTGGATACAAAAGAAAATAAGATCTTAAAGGATAAAATTCACCTGTGGAGAGGACCAGCATAAAGTCCATGCAACACGATTGTCACACAGTCTGAAAATTCACAACCGATATAAATCTGCATTTTCTTCCAGGAACAAATGATTCCTATTTGTTTCTAAAGTAAGAGAAGTCTTCCCTGTACCATGTAATATCACCCTCTTAGCTAAATAAATCACAGAGAGATAGGAGTTTTTCTTTCTTCAAAGGCATTCACTAAAGGCCTCCACGTGGTAGAGGGTGGCATCCAATGAGGAGGACAGCAGTCCTTTCCAACTGAACACTTGACTGAAAAGGTCATGCACAAATTCCTTTCTGAGCTTCATCAAAACCAATACCATCCCACTGACATACAGGACCTTAGGATGTGACCCATTTATTTAGAAAAATTCATGAATGGATGTGAATCTACAGCTGCAGATGAGAACCTAAGATTCTCAAGATATTTGAACATGTGTTTTGCATGCTATCCCATGAATTACACTGCAAATCCTAAATCCTCATTACAATTAAAAAAAAAAAAAAAATTAAAAGCCATATTATAAGAAATTCATATTATTTAAAAAAATACCAATTTTATAGTTCCAATCAAGTGACTAAAAATATAGATCTAATTCTTTTAGAAGACATATGTTTTCAAAAGTACCTTCTTAATATTAGGCTTTTTGTTCGTTTTTTCAACTTAAAATTCTCCAACTTACTAAGAAGGTAGGAAATGCCAATTCTTTTCCAAATGGATAAATATGAGGGATCTGTGTGACAGTGAGTGATTCAGAACCATGAAAGTGACAGTGTTAAAAACCTGGAACAGTACCCTACAAGGGCAGAAAAATAGAAGGGAAGATATTTTTCCTGGTTGGACAAATAATATTCTTTCACTAAAACTCTTTTACAAATGTCCTTGATAAACATGGCACTTTTTGTCTACATATATTTACTTTCTTCCTTTTTTTCAATAATACAAAACCAAAATCTATTTAAAAACACCTTAGCTGCAGAACTAAGTTCAACTTTAATAAAACCTGTCATAAGATTAGGGTTCAACTCTGTAACCTTGTCAGAGTAGGGTCTGCACCTTCTTATTTTATGTCTCAAAGCTGACCTAGGCATTGCTTTTAAAGTATTTATGCTGTAGTTCTTTATATCTTTCCAAAGATGTTCTTCATAACTCCTCTTGCCCCCTAAAATGCCCTAGCAAAATTACAGCCAGATGTTTGGCACTTTTGAAGAAATACTTTAACAAACAAATATGTATATACAAAAAGCTGAGGCAAAATCCATTTCAATAATAAAACATATTTCATTTTCAAGTTCCTAATATGTTATTAAAAAGAAGGAGCAGAACAAATATGCAAGGAAACATGAAAGGTATGTTGACAGAGTTTTAGTAAACATTCAGCAGGAAATCTGAAGTTAAGGCAATGCTCACATTATGCCTTTTGTAATGGTATCCATTAAGGATTCCCTGGGCAGGTTTTCATTTCATCTTGAAAGCTAAAGATTACTATAATCTTAATTCAATATGTGCTCTCTCTGGCTGTAATATCTACTTAGAATGTGAAAAGTCTTACATGGTTACTGCCCTTTTTATTTAACATTGCAGCAAACAATCAAACAAACAACACTTAAACAACATTAAGCTTGCAAAATCAAGCACTCATGAGGCAAAAATGTTAGAACTTATTTTACCTCCATTATGTATTAGGCTATAGGAGGATAATGGCAATGCCCAGGTTCATCTGATTTCTTTCCCTAAGACTGCATCTCCAGTTCCTGCAGAGAGACAGTCATCTCAGGAAGTGACAGGACTGAGGTAATTGTCTATTTTGGGTCATCTGGAATGGTATTTCAGAGAAGATGCTCTCTCTTCATTTGCCAGAGAAGCAGCCTAAGGCAGCTGCCCAGCTACCTTAGCCAACTAAGGTAATTCTTTGAAGTTAGGCCACGTGAATACTCTCCATTTCTGAAGCAGTGGCATACAGCTGTTAAGCACATTTCTCTGACAAAAATTTTCAGAAGTTCTGGTTGTTGTCTTCACTTTGGCCCCATTTAGGCACCTGCCATGCATTATGCAAGAAAAGCAAATTTATAATCACAAGCCACGTCTAAACCAGAAAGTTTTATTGATTCAGCTTTTACCACATTCACGACTCTATTCTTTTCCAAAGCAAACCCTAAATTTGAGAGGAACCCTCATTACTACTGCTTTTTGCAGAAATATTTTTAAATTTAGCATTTACTTATTTTCATTTGCCTCTGTGTTTCACCCATAATTATTACCCTTAGTTTAAAGTTCAGCCCCAATGAGAACAGCTAGGGCAGTTACTCATGCTTCATATCTTTAACTGTCCTTCTAAGTCATTTTAGACTCTCCAGACACAACTGAGAAGAGAAGCTTAATTCAGGTACTCTCAGCTGCCCCTGCAAGCAACTCTGTCTCCATGGCTGATAGAGGAAGACAGTTCCCAGTCTTTGGACCCCAGTGAAGTGCTAGAGTTAAGCACAGGGAATACCCCTCAGACTTGATATGGAACTAAGCTTTTCTACTAGGAAAGGCATAATTTTGGTCCTGAAATCCTAGGTAGCAGCTTCTTTTAAGAGGATTTAAGGGCATTTTGGTTCACAAGCTACATTCCCTTTATTTTCAACTGTTTATTGTATGTTCTATTCTCATAGAAATCAGGTATGCACATGCAATATGGATATGAAGCTGCTAAAAATGCATCAGGGTGAAATTGTATGTAATATTCTTTCAGTATTCAAGGACAGGGGATAAAAATGCTGAAGTGTTCAGAATTTAATAGCAAAAAGACAACATGTTTTATTTCCCAGCTTTCCCTGAATTCTCAGTATGTCTGAGGTGGTGGATTGGGGTGCATCATCTGATATTTTAATAACACATGCATTCTGGAGGCTAGTGCTCATTCTATTGTTTAGCTTGATTATTCCTGGCATTTCATCCTAAGGCTCACCTTCTTCATAGGAACAAACCAATACCTTGCCTATTTGAAAGCTAGGAATTGTTACGTAAAAATATATGGAAGTCATTAAATAAAGTGTTCTTTTTTTAAGTTGCAACTTGATTGCTATACCAAGTCTGCTGGGGAGGGAGGGTGGTGTCCAGATCCAAAGTCGGGGAAGGTTTCAATATGATTCCAAGAGCGAAACTAAGACACAAACAAGGTCAAATGCCATATAGCCCAAATAGCTTTTATTATCAAAAGTGGAAAGTGGTGGTGATAGGATAGAATAGAAGAAAAGGCAGAAGTTAAGCAAGCAGTCAGGATAGGATTGCCAGGATAGTCACCACCATGGATCCAGTGGCATCCCATTGGTCCTCGGTCTTTAATTCTTTGGTGGTGGGTGCACACCACGGCTTGTCTCCATGGTTTTTTATAGGGCATAGTTCAATGAAGCATGCACATACATACTGTTCATACACTGTTCACATGCTGCAGGTTTTATCTATCACGACCTTCGACCTCCAGGTGATCAACACCAGAAACCAGTATCTTATCTCAAAGACTACAGTTTCCATGAGAATGGTAGTCACCACATTCTTCCCTGGCTCCGGCCTGTCTCCTCCCCTGGATGCCTCAGTGGCCTGGTAATCGTCCTTATGAACAGAGGAGTGTCCTGCTTAAACGGGCCATCCCAGATAAATAGTTCACAGTTCAGTCTCTCACAACAAACAATCTTTGAGACAAATGGCTCGAGATAACAATTTGGTCTCTCACAGGTGGGAAGAGGAGGTGACATGCACTGTATCTGTACAATAAACTACCCCTTTCTGACCAAAGAGTGTTCTGTCACTTAGCCTGCCTGTTAGTGCATGCTCCTGACTTTTGATAGAGCTGTCATTTTTATACATTCTCCCAAAGTGATCACCTTCCCTCTGCACATTCTGTGATTTCTTCACTGGTAGCAATCTGCAGGTAGGTCTACAAAGATGCACAACTTTGTAGTGTGCCTTGACAAATGGAGCAAAAGCTGAAGTCCCCAGTGTTTCAGTATTTTCAGAAACCTTGTAAACCACTGTTTACATCAACTGGCCAACAGAAGGAAGGACAAGAGGAGAGGTTTCACCCAAAACTTCCAGGAATGCTGTCAGTAAGTTCATATGCACAGTCTTTGTCATGCATCAAATCTGTATGGAAACTAGCAGATACTAAAGCAGAGTCCTAAGGAAAGCATTAAGACATGCCAATGGGGAAAGCTTTGGAGCCCAAAAATACTTCTGCCTACACTGCAGATGTATGCAGTCAAAAGTACTCATTACTGGAATGCAGCCATTGCCTTAGCTGGGTCTATATGTCCCCTGCATTCCCAGCACATGCCCATACCTCAACTTTGGTAGTACCCTTGCACCAAGCTCACCTTACCTGTGGAATTCCAAGAGTAGGGTGTTCTCCATGCTGGAGGTGAAGGCTATGCTGTGAAAGTCATGGAGGTTGTGACTAATCATAGCACACTATCTTCTGAGCTACAGGAGAAAGGAAGAGGTCAGTGGACATAGGGTTTTATTTCAAATATTCTGAACAGGGTTGAAGAGGCAACTCTTTAGCTATTTTATAATTTTTGTCTCTAAACATGTCATTTGTCTCCTGTAAATTCGTATTTATTTTTAGTATCAGTAATTCTAGAGCAGCATGCAGTCTGTACTCTATATACAAATCAGGAATACTTTAAAGTGCAAACATCACTATTTTAACAAGCAAACAAGGGACAGCAGGCTACCTCTGTATGTTACAGATGCACATACACTCAAACCCAACAGGCGTTAAAGCTCAGATTTATTCTTCAGTAAAAAGTTATTTAGAACTCCAGTAACAGTAGTGAACTATAGGCTCAATGGTGTAAGGGGAAGTAGTACTATGTAGGCGACTTAAGAATCCTTGGGATTTAAAAGTGATGACTCAAAATGCGCATTATCACTCACCAAAAAGATGAGGGCTCTCTCCCTTGAGGAGTTACCTCGGGCAGTGCCCCTACTGGAGGGGGAGGCCCTGACTGCAGACCTGCTGCTCTGAGGAGGACTTATTCCAACATGTCCTCTGGCAGGACCCCGTTTACACCCTTGTCGAATCTGATCTGTGGTCATTTTAATCCCTATTGGCCAAGAAGGTCACCTTGGTGTACCTGGCACATCTTGACTGGCCAGTTCAAATTTCAGCCTGCGGCTTCTATGGTTTAGGTTTTTTTTCCTTCCCTTTCTCCCTCCCTGGAGGAGTTTCGTTTCCTGCTGCAGGGATGGGGGGGGGGGGGGGGCA
>JAVJGG010000199.1:0-16011 GCA_035590195.1 Aviceda cuculoides
TTTGTTTTTTTTTTTTTTTTTTTTTTCCCCTCTCCTGCTTCTCTTGTACATCTAGTGTCCTAAGTGTGAAAGTTCTTACTAGCCTTACAGATATCTAACCAGCATCTAGGTATCTGGTATCTGGCTGTGTTCTTTTTGGCTTTAGATATTATCACTAGTCATCACCACCAATGAAGTCATAGATTTGGAGCTAAGATGCCCAAGTGAAATCAAGCTTTACTTTGCCTTTGTTATACTGTCTTGCTAATATAGTAAAAAAGAAAAAAAAAACAAAACCAAAAACAACAAAGCTTTTGTCAGTATTCATCTCTGACTCAAAATGTCAAAAGAGATGTTGGTTTTTTCTACGTAGATTAATGCACATTTGAGCTGGAACTGTCCTGTGCTCATGTGTAAAAGTCTCTGGCAAGTTTAAAACTTCAAGTACTTGAATGTTAAATTTCAGTGAATCTTGTATCAATATTTAAGAACAGAGTCCTTTAATTCCATATTGGGCCATATTTCTGTTCACACTAATTGGGGCTACCAATCTTCAGTCAGAAACATTTCCCTGTCCTGTATTCGTGTGAAAGCTAGATCTTCAAAAAACGATTTATAAATCTGCCATATCTGCCTTATACACCTTACAAGTGACTGAGATTCTCACATTTGCCAGCTGAAGTTTCCTATAAGCACTGTGACTACTCTGGCATCCAAGAAATTTTCTCTTTCTGCATTTTTAGATATAAAGCAGAATACGAAAAATTGCATCTTCTGAAATCTTATCTCCATGGATGGACACTTAAGGTATCTGAAGATAAATAGAGACTGAGTGTTCCTTGTTGTTATACTCACATGTAAGTCTGGAAAACTGTGAGCTTACTGCCCATATAAGCTTCCCTGAGCAGATGGTGGGGTCATGGCATGCCGTCTTGAAGGTCGTATGTCAGCAGTAATTCCAGACATGCAACATTAAAATAATGAACAATACAGCTAGAGATAAAAAGGGAGAGTTTATTTTATGGTAGCATGTAGTTACCAAAAAAAAAAAAAAAAAAAAGAGTTTCAGAACTAATTGCTGAAAGTATTTTGAGCATAATAGCTGTGTAGACTTGTTTCTCACCAGAAACTGCATTGTTTGGTTCTGCTTAGTACAGCATCACACCTCTCAGTTACGTAGGAAATTGCCGTGTAGGTCCACCAGAAGTTCTCCTGCTGTATGCGTTGGCTTAATGCGTGATCAATTCAGTTGCACAGATGTAAATTCCGAAGAGTCGTATGTTGCATCTGGCAAACGCAACCGGGTGTTCGCACTCACTCCTATTCAGAAAGAAGGGCCGGTCTCGCGGTTAAGATTTTGGATTCGTAATTAGAATGAACGGCATTAATTTTTTCATTTGCGGCAATCTCGGGCAGATGTCGGCAGCTCTGTACAAGCGCCTCAGCGCAGTACCCGTGACGTCCGTCGTATGGCGTGTATCACGCGCTTCAGTGGGGTTCTGCGGGATGCCCACGCCGCGCACGTAGAATCTATATGAAGGGACCGGGGGGGTCGGCGGGGGAGCGCGGTGCTCGGTGGGGTTGGGGCTGCGGCTGGAGCTCGGGAAGAGCCGTGTGGCGGGGTGAGCGGGCTCTGCCGAGGGGACGGGAAGCACCCCGGGCTCCGCACCAACTGCCCGCTCCCCTCTGGCACCGCGTCTTTGGTTTAGGAAGAGGAGAGGCGGAAAATCACTCGGTGAATCTGGATTCTTGTTGGGATGGTGCGGCGGAGATCGCTCTCTCTCCTACCCCCTTCCTTGCTCTCTCTCACCCTAGTTTTTTCGAAACGATCCTTAATGAATAATAAACTTGCTTTAATTTCATTCTTAGAATTGTCTTGGTATTTGTGATCTTGCAATGTAAAGGTGGAGGCGTTTTCACCTCTGTTGCAAACAGAATTTCAGTTATATTTCATTTGGGTTGTGTTTATCGACATCAAGGTGGACAGTGATGTTTTGGGAACTTTATATGGCTTCATACTGCCATTGAATGCAGTATGGATTTCAGAGCTTTAATGAGATAACAGCATAGAATTATTATACAGAAAATAATTTAAGAAAGCTGTAGGGCAGATATGCTTATGTTATGTATACATATATACATACAGACACAGACACACACACATATATATATATGCCCCTAAGCTTTTTATTGTACTTTCTTTCATAATTATAAAGTTCAAAAAGTTTAAAAATTATGTATTGACCCTTTACTACAGTACTGTTTTAGTTCCTTTGGGGAGGGTGTGTGTGTTTACTTTTGAGTAGGCAGTGAAACATCATCCTAAGTCCAATTTTCACTTGCAGGTTTTCTGTTGGGGTCACTGTTAATTTAAAATCATAACATAAGACTTGAGTAAGATGCCATTCGGTATGCCTTGTATTTTGTATCAATTCCTTGTTCTAAATGATCTAGTTCAATTGTTTTAATGTCTAGTCTTTGAATAATTTGTAATATAGGAAACAAAATCAAGGTAAACCACAGAAGATTAAATAAGAAAACCACAAAAATCTTGTTTATTTACAGTAGATATGATTAATACTAGATTTTAGCTGAATTTTTACCTCTTACTGTATGTGTTAATATCTTTTAATAATGAACTTCCTTTACTATATTGCCATTTCTTATAAATAAAACTATTAAAACTCACTAAGGATGTAGTGCTGAAAGAAATCAGAATGCGTTTATTCTTTACTTAAACTGGATAGATTAATATATTGTATCACGCTGGAAGATCAACGATTGCAAGTCAAAGACTCAAGTCTCAGATTCCATCAGTTCTGTGAATTGTAATCAGTCATCTCATTGTCATTCTCTGTCTGTCATTTTAGAGTTACTATGACACTCTGAGCATTGGTTGGTTTTTTTTCTGTCATCTTTTTCATAAAAATGCTTTTACGTTGCCAGTTCTTCATGCAATAGGCAAGTTCACATCTCTGGAAAATGGAAACGTTAGTCAGTCAACTATTACACACAAAGAAAACATTTGTACTATTAAACTGGAATAGGTAGAGACAAAAATATCTTCAATAGTCTTTGTCATTTCTTCTACTCACCTTTTGTTTCCCATTGAAAAACATAGCAACGTAAAACCTAAATTAAAATAAACATACAGTGGCTTCAGGACATAATTTGATTTCCTCTTTGATTTTAACCACCACCTGCTCATCTGTATGAGGAATACTGAGAAATGTATAAAGATGGATGGATATTTCTGCATAAACTGTAAAAGAAGAAATATTATTTAATTGAGATGAATGATAAATGGCCAAGGACTTACACCTTTGACTTTCAGATTAACTTGTCTGACAGCTGCGTATAATTCTGGTGTGTCCAATCTTTTGGATCTTCTAATTCAATTTACTCAGATAGATATGATTTATTAATTTTAGGTTTACTTAAATTAATGAAAGGTACTTACTTTTCCCCCTATGTGAGTCATTTTGATATTACAGACAGTACTGCTTTTTCATTAATTTGATCTCTTATGCTCTTGTCATGCTCGTTGAGTTTTTTGCCTGTTTATACAAAGTGTTTCAACTTTGCCATAATATATTGTGGAATATCCTGTGGTTTGGGTAACGATAAAGTGGTGCATCCTTTTTGATGAAATACTTTTTGCTGCTGTGATTTCAGGGACTGAGCTTGACGGACCAGTCCTTACAGATGATCTCTTCCAGCCACCTGCTTGAATATTTCCAGCAAATCTCATGATAGTCTTAGCAAAAGGTATTTTGAGTTCAACAGGCTGCTGCATCATTGTAGATAGTCTTCAGTGGAATTATTTGGTTTCATTCCTGTCTTGTATGTCATTCATGTATTACAAGGAGCTTTCTAGTCAGTCAAACTGAGGTAATGTGAATTGAGCAACTTGAGAAGGAAGTTTTTTTTTCTGTTCTTTTTTTCTTGGGTGTGTTGGTTTTTTTTCCATCCCTAGATCGAACCTTTCTCTTCATTCATAGATTCTCTTGACAGAGCAATTTACTACTGGAATACTAAGTGACATTCAAATAAAATTGAGTCAATGTTGTTAAATTTTTCTAGAAAAGTAGTTTTGTAAGCATCAAAATGAACTTTCTAAGAATTCTTAAAATTTTCTGGTTATTTTTCTTTTTTCCTCTTTTAAATTTCATACTGTGCTTATGTAACTTCAGAATCTTTTGTATTAAAAAACCATTGATGTTCCTAATTCACTTGGGTCCTTTAAAAAAATTAATCTTTCTTGTGCTCTCTTTAACTTTAGAGGACAGAGAATTACTATACGCAGTGAGTACATAGTAAAGGCGAGAATAAAGCTTTTTGAAAGGTCGGATTTACATTTTAATCACTGTGCATTCTGATGTGCCACAGTGTTTCACCTTTAAACAATTTTCATAGTTAAAAAACCAGTCTTTAAGCAGAATTTACTCGTAATTTTTTGGTACTGGTATTTAACTGCTAATGCTGTTTTTTCGGATACAGTTTGGGTTCCATTTTCAGTAGGCTGACGTTGTGAAGTCAACCTCAAATCTACACATTTTAGTGAGATCATTCAGCTTTTAAAAATAGTTGTCTACACTCATTTAAGGAAATTGGCTGCACTCCTGTGCTTGAGTGACACCCTCGGCTAGAGTTCGCTGTCCTCCTCCATACCTGTGGTAGTACCGACTTGGAGTTATAGAGTATGTTCATGTTCGTCTTAGTGACACAACTTATCCTGTCTCAAAACTGCACAGAAAAATTGATTATGCAGGAAATAGAAATGTATGGGGTTTTTTTCTTCCCATAACTGCACCGTTGTAATTATCTAGGAGACAGGTAGGATGCAGGGTGGAGCTGCTGAACAGCTTTTATCAAGTGCGTGAGAAAGCATTTCAGTTCCCCAACTGTCATTTTTTAAATAAATTTACCTGTTTGCTGAAAAGTGACGGTGTTACCAAGTTCCACAGCCACAGGATGTACAGGATGCTCTTTTCTTCCACCACTTCTTTCTCGAACTACTTTTTCTCCGCTATTCAGAAACTGTCATACTTTTTGATTGGGAAAAAAATCTTTTGCTTCTGCTCTGTAGTTTTATGAGGAATCGTTAACTAACCTTTAAGGCTTTAAGAAAAAATATTATTTATCTATGTTAATTATAGGAAAATAAGTAGAAACTATACATATTTGTTGCCTTGAATTGTATAGCTTGGACTTGTGCTGTGGAATGAAAAATATGATTTCAGACGGTACAGATTAAGTGTTTAATGTGCATCCTGGAGGTGACATAATCATTCTTCAGTATATGATAAGTAGAACTACTTTCAGCAGCTACTGCTCTTTTTGTTGGATTAAGCTTCTTTTGCTTTGCCTTTGACAAATTCCAGGTTCCCGATTACATAGAGTTTATCTCTCTCTTTTTTTTTTTTTTTTTTGTATTAAGTTTTTGTTGTCAGCGGTGATTGTCTGCTCTTCTTTGCTGACCCAACAGCAAACTCTGGCCCTCAGCCAGGTCATCCCCTCAGTGGGTCTCTGTATGCCAGGACTACTGTGTCTTTACTATTCAAGACATCTTCAAAGCATCAAAATTTACCAGCATCCTGGAAACGCTTCCTCTCTTACTTCTTGTATGGTGGGTTTCTTCCCCTTTATGCTTTCAGAGGAGTCCTCATCTTTTTTCTGCTTGAAATCTGTTTTATGGATTCCCTTAAAGATATAGCATGTTCTGGAACTTTCTTAATAATACATACTGTTCCCGTAACAGTGTGCTCATTCTAAGTTGTATGCATTTTGAGGGGATTCTTTCAAACTCTCTGACAAAATAGTTTTGACAGGAACTAAAATGGTATAGTCAGAGCTATTTCTGCTCCAATTAATCTTTACATTAGAAGGTGTTTCACAGAGAGCTACAGAAATGAAAATTCATCTCTGCGGGAATTGTCAATTACCACCAGCACTGTAGCTGGCTCAGAAACTGTTACTAGGGCATATAAAATTAAACCGAAAGAATCTTTTTTCCTGACCTTCAAACAGGTTAGTGTTACTTGCTTCCAGTAAAAACACAGTTAATATATTTTTATAGAGTTAAATTAAAAAATGATAAATTTAGGCAGACTCAAGAAAAATCTTAGCAATGGTGAGAGTTATTAGTTTGCAGGACACTGAAATTTCTCATAACTTTTATATTTTTCCTATCACTGTACCAGTCAACAGACAGGAAAATACATTCTAAGAGACAGCATTGACCAGAAAAATAGTAGCACAGGAGCTGAATTAGTTTGGTGACCTTGTGTATATATGTTCTAATCTTCTGTAATGAATTACTTGTGGCTGCACTGCTGAGGCCAGCGGTGTGGGGTCATCTGATATGTGCGGTCTCTGAATACTGGAAAAGTTTGGTCAATTTGCAGGAGTAGTAACCTCCACATTGTACCATGCAGCCCATCCATTTTGTCACGTGCTGTACTGCTTTGATTTCTTCATAAATAATCCCTCCCAAAATGGAACACCTCCCTTTGCTTCTTCTATACCTGGTTGTGCTGGCTAAAGAGAATGGAGGGTTTATGCTCCTTGGTGGTTTTGGTTTGATCCTGCTGAAGGAGTTTATTGTGAAGAATGAACTTGAAATCCTGGTAAAGTATTCTGATATAAAGATGCAGTTATTTTAAAGATTTATCTAGAAAATCACAGAAATGCTTTATTTTGCCTAATGCATACTTTGATGCACAAAACTGATTCTTCAGAATACGTCCTGGTCGTTTATTCAGTAGAACATTGTCGTGGTTTAACCCCAGCCGGCAACTAAGCACCACGCAGCCGCTCACTCACTTCCCCCCTCCCAGTATGGAGGGTATGGAATATCCCTTTGGCTGGTTCAGGTCAGCTCTCCTGGCCATGCTCCCTCCCAGCTCCTTGTACACCTGCTTGCTGGCAGAGCATGGGAAACTGAAAAATCCTTAATTTAGGATAAGCACTGCTTAGCAACAACTAAAACATCAGTGTGTTATCAACATTATTCTCACACTAAATCCAAAACACACTGTACCAGCTACTGGGAAGAAAATTAACTCTGTCCCAGCTGAAACCAGGACAAACATCCACCAGAGCTTTGAAAGTGGCCAGGTAAAGGTTCTTGAAAATAACATGCAAGAAGTCCTGTTGGTGACGTGCACTCTCACAGATATCTTGGCTGTCTCCCTTGCTCTTAAAGATTAGAACCAGTCTTGAAACATGAGGTTTTAGGTCTCTTATTAAACTCTCTAATACTTGCCACAAGCTTCTATTATAAATTTGTAAAGAGTTATTTGTATAAACGTCTGGTTTCTCTTTGTATTCTAATTCTTAGTGTAAGAAGATAAACTCATTTCCACTGAAAGTTTGGGCACATTCTTTGGCTTTTACCTCCTTCCGAAGTATCTAGTGGTGATATTCCATTAGCTGTTGTGGAGAGTGCGTCCTTCCCAATGTTTTATGCTCTCCGCTGCTGAAAATAGTAATGTGTCTGGCGGGAGGAGGAAAGGGTGTTCTGCTCTCCTGATTACTGTTATGTTAAAATGCCTGCTCAACATACAGTCTTTATTAGTTTGAGTAAGCATTCATCAATTTTCTGTGTGCTTGTCTGAAATTTCAAATTATACGTGTTTAGGAAGGGGCTTTTTCAGACTTCACTGTTGTCAGTTCTGAGTATGTTGGTATAAAAGTCATTGTTTGTGTCTTTGCAGTAATAATTGAGATCCTGAACTTTTGAGTTTTTCTTTGAAAGACATAAATTCTGTTACAAAATATTCTTAGTAAAAGTCTGATGATCATGGAGGCACCCTGTGATGTAATCAGGCAGGTCAGGTGACTACAGTACTGTCTTCTGGCCTAAAATTTCGAGTAACATGAGAAATTAGAAATTGAAAAATGCTGGAAACTTGAGGTAGTTGCTATATAATGTGTTTGCTATGTGCGAGTTGTATATTCTGTCTGTAATCAACAAATAGATAGAAATGTGGATACAGGGGACCAACAGTATGGGATGGCAGTAAATATCTGTAATGTCGGAGTCAAACATAAATAGAGAGAAACCAGCAATTGACCAGCTCTCCCAAACTAGAGACGCAGGAGGTGATGGTTTGACCTTGGTTGGGTTTGCAGCTATGCCCTAGCTAAGCTTGGAAGAGCAGTTGAGGCAGGGCTCTCAAAAACGTCCCGATGGTGCAAGAGCGCAGCCATCCTCCTTGGGACCAAACAGCACCTAAGTCACCCATGCACAGATTTTTGGTTCTCCTCTGTATCTAAATCAGTATCCTTCAGTTTTCATATAGGAGGAGATAGTACTTTTTAATGAGCTGGAGATAGACAAGAGTGGAGCGTTGGTCTTCTGGGTAAGCTTTTAAAAGGTTAGCTCGAAGGCTGAGGTAGGAAATGACAGTGTTGGAATTGACCGTGTTGTATTTCCCAACCGGTTGCTGCACATTTGGAGCTCTGGTGTCCATGGGAAGTTAGTCACATATGTGTTTTAAAGCCTTTGTGCCATGGTACCTGAGCTGTCAATTAGGAACTGCCTGTCAAGGTCTTGCTACTGGTTACTTCTACTCAAGGATTTTGACTGAGAATGTCTTAGGAAATCACTTGTGGGTTGCTGCTACCAGGAATACAGGTTAGTCACTGTAAAAGTGTTCCTATGAATAGATAATTTATACCCTTGCAGTGTTGGCACTGAGAATTACTGGCATGCTGTAACCTTAAAAACTGTACAGTTTAGAACATTTGTGTGTTGGACTACTTGTGCTGCAATTATTGCATTGTAAGTGGATTCATGGCCTGACATTTGCTGCTCTCGTTATAACAACCATTGTTGTAAGAAAGCAATATTCAAAACTGCAGCGGTTCAATGCCTGACTTCTGAGAAAACACACTGCCACTAAGTCTACAGCCTCAAAATATGCTGGCAATTCCCATTCTTTTTGCTAGTATTTCTGTCCCCTTGATGCAGTAAGAAGGGAAAGAAACAGGGTGGAGAAACTGGTATCTGTCGTGGAGATACAATTAATTCCTAAAAGTATTCTTAAGGCCTTTCTCATCTTTCAGATATTCTGGATTGAATTCAGTAGGCGTAAGGAGACCAGAGCTCTGTGTCACTGATTTACTTTTTTCCTTTAATTGTTGGTATGTCAAACTGATCTAATTTCCAGGGTTCCCCTCTTCACCCACCATAAGAAATTAATCAACACTAATCATTATAAACAGTTCTGATTTCAATGTTTCTTTAATTTTAAAACAATTACCAAATAATTCCTGTTCATTTCCATTTTCCTGCTTTAATCTAGCAGCATTATTTGAGTCCTTCGAGTTGTTCTTCCTTTTAATCATCATCATTATAATCCTGGAATCTATATCTCTTTTTCCCCTTTTTAAGTATGCTCATTATATGTAATTTAAAAGTATCTTCTTTGTCCAAAAGTTTTTCTCAGCTCCCTCAAAGGACAGAGGAAAATTTAATATAAGCAAACATTAAAGTCCTAGAGATTGATGTGAAATGGTTGTCTGGCTCTGTATCACTTTTATCACTTCAAGGTCTCTATTTCAGATGGATGTTGCCTTGGAAGCGAGAGCGAGGAGAAAGATTCTCCCTCACTAATGACACAAACATTCTGTCTCCCACCCTTACCTTGCTCTGTTGCATATGTTATTCATAAAACTTCAGGTGTTTTCTGTGTCTAGAGAAACTGGTCTGACAATTCATAATCCTGGTTGTGAGACCAGAATAAATAAATATTTTTATAAGCACGTTATAACAGAAGAGATAAAGCTGGTCAGGATTTGTCGATATTAGTCATGGAGAACAAATAGATAAAGTGATGGTCATTAAATTACTTTGATGTGATTATTAACTTTTTAGAAAGTATAAATGCAGAAAAAATTAGTATGTCTATAACTCAATCTTGCAGTGAAGTCCCACATTTCTCTTTCTCCTGTAAAGTTAGCTGAAACCAGAGCAACCCACTCCAAATAGAATCAGATTTCAAACATGGTTGAATATTGCTTTTTTATAGTAAATCAACTACACCAAATTTCCATTCCCAAGTGTTTTCAAGTATTTTAACACTCTTGAAAATTCACATTGTTCATTTTGTTTGGATTCAAAGGTCTTTTGATTTTTCTGTTCACATACACTGTAGTAAACTTGTCAAAATATGACACTGAAACTGAAGATCAGAAGATTTGAAAAATACAGAAGTTTTTTCTCTGTGTTCTGTGCTCAAGAGAATTTGTTTGTAAATACAGAAATGAGCTGTCAAGTTAAAAAAGACAGATGTTGCAAGTTCTGTACATGATTTTCGTCTCAGATATTGAGAGACCGTACGTGGGTTGATGAAAGTATATTATTAGTGTTGCATTTTGGTTTGCATCTGATGACAGTCTCACCAAATCATGCATTTTTCTATTGTGGATTTTTTTTTTTTTTTTAAAGATTTTACCTTTTTTCTGCCATTTTTAATCAAAGAAAGCTAAGGGGAAAACTGCAGAAAAGTCAATAGCTCATTAGCAGGATACTGATTTCTAATGTTGGAGTTTCAGGTTCAGGACCCTGTTTTACTTGTTCCCAGATCTCAGGTAAAAATGTTTAAATTAATTGGGATGTTGAATATTTGTCTGTCTGGTTTTGACCAGAAAATATATCTTTAAAGTGAGCCATTTTTAATAATAAAGTTTTTCCTTGAAAATGTTTTTTTTCTTCTCAAAAAATCAAAGGAATGGACCATAAAAATAACCATACTTATGACTATTAGCCTAGATTCTTCACTGAAATGTCTTTGAATTTGGTAACATAAGATCCTTATCTGTGGCCATTTTATTCTTTTTCCTGATAGGAGAGAAACTGAGAAAGAAATCTGTGCTATTTCATCCCATAAATGAAAATCAAGTGGAAAAAGCATATGAAGTTCTTGTCCCTATTTGATGATGACATTGGTTTGGTCCCTAACAGTAAAATCTGCATGGAAGACATATTTCTCGTTTCTATTATACTAAGCTACAGCAAATCTTTACTGAAAACCACGCTTTCCTTATTATTCTTTAATGCTATCCAAACTAATTTTCGTTCATTTTGAGATTAAGATTTTGTTAGTTAATGATTTTCTAAAATCCAGCTGTATTAGAACCCAAATTTCCTTCCTTTATTTCTTTCACTTTCAGCTCTATGCCTTCTCTCCTGCTTCTTTTCGTACTTTGGATGACCTCTGGTTTGCATTAAGTTTCCTTTCTTCTGATCATCTTTAAACTTTCCCTACGTAATCATTTGCAGAGGCTACCAGTATGGGTTTCTCTTCAGCTGTTGTGACTAAAAAATCAGTTAGCATAAAATGATCGCTGTTTAAGCTCTAAATTGAAAGAAGATGACACAAAAATACGATGATGCATATTATTCTGTTTCGTTGAATTGTTTTATTTGTTTGACTCTTAATAAGTATTTATTTCATGTTCAGAACAGTTCATCTGTAGATAATTCACAAATATGTTCAAGCTCATAGCTAACACTTCTTAAATTTTGATTAGTTTCAATTATCTCCATAGTTTTATTTCTGTATTGAAAGGTTATAAAACTAATCAATGCAGTTGCAAATTTTGAACCATGTATTGGAGGAGATTTGTAGGTGTCATTTAAATTCTTCATATTTTCCATGTAATTATCAATTTACTTCAGTATATATTCTAATATTTGCTTTTAGATTTATTCATGATGGCTAGTTTCTTTCCTGATAATGGAATTTGGCCAATACCTCTAAAATACAAATATTTAAATAAAAAAATTTAAATGAATATTTAAATAAAGATAAATAAACATCTAAACATAAATATAACAATTTGCAGAAAGCTTTTATTGTCGAATGTAACCCCTTTCTGCTTTGGTTGATATCAAGGCACCTAGAATTTATATTGCCGTACAACACTGTGCCTTTCCTTTGGCTCTTTTTTCCTATAACTTATATAGGAGGCTCTTATGCCTGTTCATAAGACCATTTCTATTCTGAACAGAACATTAAGATTTTAATTCAGTTTAAAAGGAGTGACTAAAAGCAAACTTTGAATTATATTTAAGCATAAATTTTAACTTAAACGTGTAAGTGCTGACTATAATCGTCATATGTGCAGGCACTTATGCAGGGGTATAATTAAGTCAAATGTTTGCAAACATGATACAATAGAACTATAATTACTATTTGATAATTGATATCATGAACGTTATAGCCTTTAGATACTATTATGAAAAGCATCTGTCTCAGCAACTGGCAGGAACTTTTGAAAATAATCTGTAGTTTTTGTCTTTGGATTTAACAAAAGTGACGCAGTAGCCATCACCCTATAAGGTCTGAGGAACAAATCACTGTATGGCTTGCTGCCTCAGATTTGTCTCCTGGTTTTATTATAACTGACAGTACATTGTTACTTTATTGCAGTTCCTACAGTCATGTTTTTTATTTTTTAAATACTCCATCCATCAAATTTACGTGAATGACATTGAGTTCCCATGGCATTGCCTGCACTGCTTTTAAGTTTTCTACTGTTTTAAGGCTGTTTATAACTTCATGCAAGTATTGTGATATTAAGGAGGCAATCAGTGTTTGAAGACCTGCTGGAAAAGAAGCACTTTGCAGCATTCACAAAATTCTAAGAAATTGCCAGTGATTGGATTACATATTCATAAATGCAACAAAGACAAATTAAGTAACATCTTACATTTTAATTATGAGACAGTCTCAGAATTGAAATGTAACATTTATGTATTGTTTACTCAATTCATTTTAATTGATACAGTGGGGCTTTTCTTTCTACTTGCTTTTGAGAGCATAGAAATATTGCAACCAAACTGGCTTTAGTTTCTTTCCATGCAGAGCTGCAATTTCAGGCCTGAAAGCATGGAAAGCCTGTTTAAACTCATGCTCTGACCTTACGCTTTCTGAGCTGTGTACTTATTTGCCATCAGTAATCTCAAGAAACTTCTATTTCCCCTTTCACTAAGTTGGAGGATTAAGTAACATGGCAAAGTTCATGAGGGCCATACGGAAAATGAAGTGAATCCTGCATGTATTAACCTGTAAATTTTGCGTGTTTCTTGACAGGGCACCTTAAAGTCCATTGACTTAAAATAGCTCACAGTTCTGTGAGTGACCAGCATTCGCAAATACCTGGCCTGTTTTTCTGTGATTTATTTTTTTTTTTCCCCAGTAACACACACAGACCACCAGAAATTAAGTGGAATTTACTTTTTGGCCTTCTTTTTCTCTCCAGAGCTTTGATCCTGCACTTCTGAAATATGGGAAGTACAGGAATAATGTTCAAAAGAAATTCATAAAGCATTTGGTTAAAATGGGGAAAACATTAGCTAATGCTTACTTTATTTGCAGTATTCCCTGAACAGCCAGCGTGCCAGGTTTAAACAGCTCTTACTGGGAGGCAGCAGCACTGTTCTGGGCTCTGAAAAGATTCTGCAGTCTTTCATGATGTTGATAAATTCTGAAAATAGGTTGATTGAACTAAAAATAATGTCTTGCCTGGGCAGTACTTGGCATCATTCAATGCATTTATTTTAGGAAGGAAGGAGAGGGGGAGGTTGTACTAGGAAGGAGTAAGTCTATCCAGTGCGTTGCAAGAGAAAAACCTCCTAAGCCTTTGTAAATTAGTTGTGAGATATGGCGCAACTGTTAAACCCCAAAGCAACACCGCCTAACATTGTGACTGTCCTTGCAGTTGCCACACTTTTTTGCAATAATTTGAGTAATTTCTCACAAGCTCTATAACGCCCCTGGAAGCTTAAAGTGCTGCTCAATTTCCGATGAGCAGCCTTCGCTACCTGTTCCTTATGCTGCAGTTGTAAAACAAGCAAACAAACAAACAGTGTAAGGAGATAAGCTTGTGAATTGTAGGCGCTACTCTACCCTAATGATTCTGTATTGAACCAGTGCCTTGGAAAAAAGGGTTTGAAGCTGTCACCTTCCCTTCTGGGTGAAACATAAAACTGAAGCTGAGCTTTCCTGTACTAATTACATTATCTATTGCTTGGCTTTTTAGGAGTAGAAATATTGACCAAAACCTGAGCTCTTATAGTTAATTCTGTGTAGCTGTATAAATTCTGAAATTTCTGTTTGAATAAAGCCAATGCTAACTTGAATTGGTTTGTACTGCTGTTGTGTTGGCTCTTAGACAGTTGCTGTGTTCTGAATTCCCAGAGGGGTTTTGATTGAGTAGTTGTCCGTGCTACTCGGCTGTATTGGCATTCTAATATTTTTAAGGTAAATAATTAATTCTAAATTTAAGAGCATGTTATATAAGACCTAGGTATGCTAATCCATTTTCAAGGTGAAAATTGAACCTGAAGCTGGATCCTTAATTGGCCCTTCTGTTTCCCCAGCGCTGCTGAAATTAGGCACGATTCAGTGGGGGTTTTTTCGGCAGAGAAAGCTCTGTTGTTACATCTTCTTCCTATTTTGCTCATTATAAGCATTGTTTTAGTCCCCCTGCACTATTACTTTATGCTCTCCTAAGTTAATTTAAAGGGACTGACTAGCACTGAGCACTCCAAATCCAGACGACGTCTTGGATTTTTTTGTGGGCTAATTGGTTGGCCTTGTGTCAACTCAGTTGCTCTTTGTGCCATCCAGAAAACTTCATTCACTTCGCCTGGTAGTGCTATGGGTTTCCTTTGGCGGGGGGGGAAGGCGGGAAGTAAAAAAAAGTGTGTGGTAGAAAAGCAACATGGTCGCCCCTCAGTTCTTAAGAATCTAAACATCAGGAAAGAGATCGTTAAGAGCATAAAGATGTTGTAGCTATGTACAGAACCAATGTCTATGTAAGGACGAAATTGGAAAGGCTGGGGCAAAATGAGAATTATAGCTACCAAAAGAGTTACAAGACTTTGTAAGGGAAGGCTTTAGAAGAACATTAGATGTAAGAAAATACGAAAGATCGCCTCACCGAGGCGATCAGCCCCGGTGCAGGTGCCTTCCGCAGCAGAGCCGGGGATTGGGGCGCACGGCGGCAAAATTCGAAGGAGGGGCGTTCCGCTGGCCGAGCGGAGAGACTCGAAGGACACGTAAACCAGCAACCGGGGACCCTTCCGTGACCGTCTGCGCAGGCCGAGGGCGCTCATCCTACTCGACCCTCAAGGTGGAATGGCGAGCGCTCGCCTCAGAGCAAAGGCTGCAGCTCCGGCTGGAGGGTCCGCACCACCTCCCCCAGCGGTGGGTGATGCCCCCCACCACCCAGGCGGAGCTGCTGTGACTGGGGAGGCTGCGGCGCGGGGCCTCGGACCGCAGGAAGGGCCGAGACCTTTCTCCTGGGGCAGGGACGGGCAGCAGAGCTGCCTGCAGAAGGTGTGCCCGGGGCGAAGACCTCCTGCAGCGGGTGGCTGAGCTGCAGGAGGCGGTGGGAAGGCCGCGGAGCACCAGGGAGGCTGAGGAGGAGTTAGGTAGCTGGTTCCAAGTCTGCAGTGAACCCACAGCCCACGGCCAAACAGCCAAAAACTCCCCCACCGGTACACGTAGCAGGGAGGGCGGCCAATAATGCAGAAGAATGGAAGCTTGCAACGGCGAGGAGACCTGCAGGAGGAAGAGACTTCTCCCAAAGCCTGAGGTACCCTTGCAGAACCGCTTCGCTGCTCTGCAGACTGAAGAGGAAAGACCCAGCGCGTCAGGGGAGACGCTGGAGCCGAGTAAGGCAGCCCAGTCTGCAACCAGCATAACGACCAGCACAACTAAGAAAAGGTGACGGGTGATAGTAGTAGGCGACCCTCTTCTGAGAGGTGCGGAGGCAGCCATCCGCCCACCTAACACGTTCTCTAGAGAGGTGTGCTGATTACCGGGGCTCCTATCAGGGATGTCACCGAGAGACTGCCAAGCCTCGTACAGCCCACGGACTATTATCCTCCTGGACAAAGGGAAGGGGTTTGAAAGGGCCAGTCTGTCACATCCCAAAGTTGGGGCGACTCAGGTTCGTGGATTTCCTTTGTCAGAATTAAGGTGAAACGGCACCGGGGGAGTTCAAACGACA
>JAVJGG010000200.1:0-16004 GCA_035590195.1 Aviceda cuculoides
ATGGTCTTCATCACCACGGGCTGCAGGGGAATCTCTGCTCTGGCACCTGGAGCATCTCCTCCCCCTCCTTCTGCACTGACCTTGGGGTCTGCAGGGTTGTTTCTCTTACATGTTCTCACTCATCTCTCTGGCTGCCATTTCTGTCTGTCCCAGCAACTTTTTTCCCCTTCTTAAGTATGTTATCATAGAGGTACTACTACTATTGCTGATAGGCTCGGCCTTGGCCAGTGGCAGGTCCATCCTAGAGCCAGCTGGTATTGGCTCTGTTGGACACAGGGGAAGCTTCTAGCAGCTTCTGACAGAAGCCACCGCTGTAACCCCCCTCCCACACTACCAGAACCTTGCCACACAAAGCCAATACAATGGGATAATGGACTTACATGGAAAGATCTGCAAAAGTGTTTTTTTAAAAGCATTAGGTTTTTTTTCAAGAGAAAAAGAGTGTTATATAGCTGCCTTTCTCACCAGTTAGAGGGAAAAATGTTTCTCTGATTCCTTTTTTATTATTATTTTGCAATAGTAAATAATACAACTAGCACTTTCATAACACTTGCTCAATAGTTGTCTTTAAAAAAACCAAACAAACCAACCAAAAATCAATCAAACAATTAAGCAAAAGAATCAGGAGACTGTAAAGTGGCTTAGGATGGCAAAATCCAAAGTGTTTTCAGAATTCTGGATGTTATTTGGTGTGGAGTAAGTTTCGGGAGTACCTCATGTGATAAGACCCTGCACCATTTCTTACATAAATATGCCAGATCTGTGTAGTTATGCCAGTGCTTACAAGCTAAGGGTCTGGACACAGAAAACTTCAAAAATACTCTGAAGATTAGGCCTGCAAGAAAGATAAAATTGGCAGGGGTGCTCACGGCAATACTCTTTTATTATCCCTATTATTCTGCATTATATCCTGAACAAGCTATTATGCATTCTTCTCGTTTACACACAAAAAAGGTTTAAATTCATTAAAGTACATACTTGGGGAAGTACCAGCGCACATGAAAGTGGTTTTGTGGGTGTATAAAAAGCCTGAACATCTGTTCCTATGGCATAATAAATGCAATCGCTCCTCCTAGACCCATGACCTTCCTTCCAGCTTCAATTAGTGCATATGAAAGTATGAAAACCATGAAAGTTGTTCCATTTAAAACAAGGGAATATTTCCATTCAAAATTGCAGTATATTACAATATAGGAAAGGATGCCCCACTAAAAGAGAGGCAGCACGTTTGTAAATGCAAATCTGTTTATGACACCCTCTTGACTAGAATTATTCCTACTCGTAGGAGGAGCAGAATGTCCAAAGAGCCACATGTGTTGCCCCACTTTACAAAGGGATGTATCTATTAAGGTTGCATAGGTCTGTTTAGTCCTTCCTGCTTATTTGTAGTCTCCAGCCTGAATTTAGTCTGCAGAGTCAGGATAGAAGCTGAGTTGGAGAGGAGAATCTCATTGCAGAAAGGAAAGGACATGCCCAGAGTAGCGAAGCTCCCCTCCGACAGCAGATGTATTTATTTCTTCAGGAGGGTGGAAGAAGAGAAATCAGAAGTACAAACACTTTTATCTGAGAAAGTTGTGCAAAGTTCTTGCTTTATTGGAAGCATTTGCAATTTGCATACAATACCACCATCCAGTAGCGTGATTTCCCATTGGTTCCAGCTACCAAACACAAGAGATTACACTTCTAGATCACTAGCAAACAGCAACGTTTGGCTCCTAGACACAGTTTGAAACCAAAGGTCACTTTGCCTGTTTGGAAAGATGATGACCACCGTGGCAACAGAAGCAAAATTTAGCCTTAAAAAATTTCTCTTGCTAGGAAAAAGGAGGACTTGAGACCAGTCATAGCATAGAGAGAGATAGGATATGTGTGAGACAGGTAACTTTTCTTAGTGGATCCTTGACTATGATTGTCTAAATGTAGGGAGAGTATCCTTATCATCAAGGATGATACTTACATCATCCCTAAGAAAGAGCACAGCTGACTTGCACGTTTGTGGCTACTGGCTGTAAGTGACGGGCCCTGTTGCACAGGCAGAGAGAAAAGTTAAAGACTATAGGAAGGAAGATGCTTTGATTGCTTCCAGAGTCTCTGTACTGGCACACAGCCATGCAGAGAAAAGGCAGCATGCCCTGCATCTGATCTTCTGCACCCCAAACTATTACACAAATAACCCCGGTCATACTTAAGGTAGCAGAAAATAAATAAAAGCCTGGGCACAGTCAGACTTCTGCTACAGACATGTCCATAACCCACCACCAACACTTTTCTTAAGATCAAACAGGATTTTGTAGTCTTAAAAGCTCTCACCACTTACTACAACATCATTTTCTAAAGACTAAATTTTTTGAGAGCTAAATCTTTTGGACTACAGTCATTTGAAACAAATATCTTTCTTTGTTTTTCAAATCAAGTGAAAGTCTTTCTTACCTGTGCTGTAGCTACAGATTTACAGTCTGTTCCAGCTGATTGTGCTACCTGGCTGAAGTCAGTCATATCTCTGTGTGACACAATTCTAAGGAAAGTACTCTATTTTGATTAGTGTACTTACTTACCCATCCAGTAGTCTGGGAAGCCAATACTTAATCATCCTCTAATTGTGCTCATACCAAGAATGACGAGACACAGGAAAAGCTTTAACAGAAAACACAACCAAGAGAAGTTTTTACCCTAAGCATAATTATAGCCAAAACCACAGCAGGAACAGTTCTGCTGAGAAGAAAAAGGTGAGACATTTTCTCTCCTTTCATTAATATACATACTGCTATTCCACCTAATCAGCTGTGTGTTGGCTTTTCTAGGCAAACAGTTGCGACATACTTCTGTCTCCTCTTCACCTTGATCGAAGGAATATGTTCTTCTTTTATGTCTTGGTGCCTTAAAACATGACATGAGTTTCTTTCAGTAGTTTACATATGCCTAATTTGCAATAATAGTACTTTGTTGAAAAGGAATGAAAACTGTGGGTGTGCTTTTGCCTAATGATAACTGGATGTACTCAATCCCATCTCTTTGCAAATAACAGATAAGATTTGAAGAGAAGAAAAGCATTTGCACTGTAATAAGCAGATGCATTGAAGGTAAGGTCTTCACCTCTTCTTTTGGTGCAAATATTTTAGTTATAATAACAGCGGACAAGTTGTTTACAGATTTGTTTTGTGTTGTGGTTTAACCTCAGCCAGCAACTAAAGCATTATGCCACCGCTCAGTCACCTCCCTCACAGTGGGTGGGGGAGAGAATCAGAAGGGTAAAAGTGAGAAAGCTTGTGGGCTGAGATAAAGACAGTTTAACAGGTAAAGCAAAAGCCGCACACAGGAAAGCAAAACAAGGAATTCATTCACCACTTCCCATCGTCAGGCAGGAATTCAGCCATCTCCAGGAAAGCAGGGCTCCGTCATGTCTAATGATTGCTTGGGAAGATAAATGCCATCATTCCAAACATCCCCCCCTTCCTTCTTCTTCTCCGAGCTTTATACACGGAGCATGACATCTCACGGTACGGTATATTGCTTTGGCCACTTTGGGTCAGGTGTCCTGGCTGTGTCCCCTCCCAGCTTCTTGTGCCCCTCCAGCCTTCTTGCTGGCTGGGGATGAGAAGCTGAAAAATCCTTGACTTAGTCTAAACATTACTTGGCAACAACTGAAAACATTAGTGTGTATCAACATTCTTCTCATACTGAACCCAAACAGTAGCACTATACCAGCTACTAGCATGAAAATTAACTCTATCCCAGCCAAAACCAGAACATTTGGTCATGCAGGTGCTATAGCAACTATACTTGTCCAAATCCTTCTCACCTAATGATAAGATACTACATTTCTACAGCTGCATTTTGGGAAACATGAAGCAGGCAATCCTGAGCTGTATTTGGTCAAAGAAGTGGTGAGATTAAAAGGTGCAATTGAACAACCACATAAAATTACCAGATAAAGCTAACCCACAGGGGTTTTTTAGGTCAAACAAAGTATTCTGCTTGATTTTTAGGTTATTATATCCTTTTTCATTTTCTGTTGTAATGGGTTGGTTTGAAAAGAGCAATGCACTTCAGAAACAAAGACTTCCTAAAAAAAAAAAAAATTGAAAAAATTTTGAAATCAGGCATACTTCCCTCCAAGTTTAGCATCCAAAAATAATTCCCATATCCAACTTCCTAACCTAAATACTTTGGTATACCCTGTTTCCAAAGATATACTATCATATTTGTATACAGCTGCTGAAAAAAAATCACTCAATTGCACTGAGCATATGAAGAATGCCAAATTGCTCTGTTTTGTCTCTGTCTGAAATACGACTCATGACCATCAGCTCCAAGAACGACTACAAAAAAGAAAGAAAATGGACAACATAAATTAATCGTGTCGCTGCAATTGCTGATGTTTGTCATTTAATTTAAACTCGCTTCTGCAATCCTAACCATACTGCACAGTATGTTGTCTATTTACAGGCTCATTAATTTCAATGAACGTCTGCAGACGGCAGCAATCACATCTTTAATCCTTAAATCACAGTTGTTTAGAAGGCATGAGAGTATTACACTCTGAAGCCTTTTCAAATTGCAGTAACACCAGAGACCTTTAAGTCCCTTTAAGGATCCCGTATTTTTTACTTTTATTCTGTAAGAGTCTCTTCTGTAGCTAACTTAGTAATGACCATGGTCCTAGAATGTGATAGCTAGGACCATATAATGTACTCTGTCGGACTGAACTGAAAAGTTAAACTGTCTGTATCCAAGAAACTGGTATCAGCCAAGGATCTCGTATCAACAGTAGTACAAGCACCTTGCAACATCCTTCCGCTTCTGGTGGTTTTGAGACTTGATTGTCTGAAGGGTGCAAACTTTAGCGTGCTCAGTGTACCAAAAGGCTCTAGTGCCTTGAGTTTAAAAATGCTATAGTAGTAGTGCTGTTGGAAAAGTGAAGGGCATTTTGTGTCTTCTAGCTCTTAATGCACACAAGAAATACTTTACACTTTCCTGCCTGGTCACATATTCAGTCTTCAAAAAAACTAAGTGTAATGGCTATGCTACTGAAGATTTGCATTTCATAAAAACTTAGGAAAATAGCTTTTTGTTCCATCTGGTGACTGAGTCACGACAGGGAGAACTCTCAAAGTCTCACCACAAGATTCAGGGATTTGATCCTGCTAAGGTCCAAAAGGAATCTAAATCTAAATCTCCATGAATGCATATCATACTAATGCACCTCTCAAAGACAACTCAGTCTGCCATTTCACTTAGCAGGGCATCCTATTTTTGACTGGGAAAATAAAACTGTATCTCCTGCAAGTGCAAAGCTCGCAAGTTCTGCATGGAATTTTATGTTCAAGCAAATATAAAAATCTCCCCACAACAGCTGTTGAACCAACTTGATGGAAACTAGATAAAAACATAAATATACATTTTTCTCTGGTTCCTACCAGGCTTGTTTAACACTCAGCCCAAACATATAAAAAAGTTTATGAAACTCAAAAATTTCTGGAGCTTGTAGACTGAGTTTGCAACCAGCAAGAGTAGAAACATTTTCCCTTCTTCCGCTGAGCCTTTACAAAAGCAACTGAAGCTTTGCCAAGAACACCTGCCGTGATAAGATTTCCAAATGAAAGAAAAAATGGCTGAGTAGCTTTCTCTTATTGTGATTGAAGAGACTGTGAAACTGAACAATGATTGATAAACAAATAAATAGCAGATATTAAAGGAAAGTCCAGAAGCTCCTCAACTCATTCTAACTATTTTGTTCTCACCAAATTTGGTCAACTATCAGGATATTTGACATGCTTCATATTCAACCAAGGTCAGAAATACCCATACAATACTACTCCAGAAACACCCTTACAGTACTACTCTTGTGGTTTTTTGTCATATATACTCCCTACAGGAATGAGAAACTGAAAGAGCAATATAGTTAACCAATTGCTCTCATGTTGAAGAATTTTCTTCCTACATCAAGATAAAATTTTGAAATGAGAGAATAAACAAATGGACACGATATTCCCAGTGTGACTTGCCAAGTGGTGAGTGGAGTGGAATAATGACATCTTTTGATCTGCTGGCTATCTTCATCCCAGTTCAGACCAGGGTGCTGTTGGTCCTTCTTGCTGGCTCATGCTCAGCTCACTTTCAGACAAGGGGTTTGCAAAGGATCTCCAGAGTTTTTCCATTACAGCTGCTCCAAAGGGAGTCAGGCTTTGGCTTATTGTACTGCTGTTTCCATCCCCGGTGCAGGATTTTATGCTTGTCATTGTTAAACTTTATGCAGCTCTTGCTGGTCAATCTTCCAGCCTGTTGAGGTCTCTCTAAATGGTTGCTTTTCCCTCCAGCGTACCTACCCGTTCTCCCAGTATGGTGTCAACCAAAAACTTGGTGAGGGGACATTTAATCCTATCATCCTGACAGGATACTGAGTATTGTCAGAGTATTATTGAATATTCCCAGGGACCAGTACTGACTCCTGAACTGCTCCATTGATGAGCTGACACTTTGACTCTGGGCCACTAACCACTAGCCCTTCAGCTCAGGAGTTTAGTCAGTTTTCCACAAAGCCGGTGGTCCATCTGTCCAGTCAGATTATTGTCAGATATTGTCAGAGTATTGTCAGACTATTGTCAGTGGTCCGTCTGTCCAGCCAGATATTACCAGCTTGTCAACAAGGACATTGTGAAAGATCATGTAAAATGCCTTCCTACAGTTGAGGCTGGTGAGGTTCAGGGCTCTCCTCTTACCCATGAGCAATTCTTGTAGGTCTCTTCCAACTGAAATAGTCTAGTCTAGTGTAGTCTAGAAAGCATTCTGTTTGGTAAAGGCACAATCTACCCTTCATAACTCCTTAGTGGTTTCTTCCTATTCTCTTTGTGGTTTCTCAGTAGCTCTTACTTGCCTTTTTGTAGAAGTGCAAACATTTACCCTTTTCCAGCCATCTGGGACTTCCCCTGATCCCCATGGGTTTTCAAAGATGATAGAGTGACTTTGTAGTGATGTCAGCCAATTCTTTTGACACTCTCAGACGCATCCCATTAGGTCCTCTCTGTCCAACTTGCACAAATTGTCCCTGACTCTACCCTCCTTCTTTGAAGGAAAGTTGTAATATGACCTGAGGAAGTGAGTGGTCTTGCTTTCTTTCTTAGACAATAATGGGGGCCTTTCTATGTGTAATTTCATTAACTTAGTTTAGAATTGGTTTAACTTGTCAGATCTGAGTTAGAGTGGCCAGAGAAGAGAAATTCGTTATTTTGCCCAGCCTGTTAATATTAACTAACACATAGAATCTTCTTCAGTGAAAGCGTGTCAAGGGAGGGATATACCAGCAGTTGCCTCTTCTGTTCCAGATTCAGAATGCAACAGTTCCTACCAACACTTATTAAAAATGCTTTAAACTTGCTGATAATTCCCTAAATTGAGACATTAGCTTACTAATAACTATTTCTGTGAAAAGAGATAGAAGTGAATAAAATCCTGTATTTAAAACTAGGAATCTAAAGATCCCAGAAGACAAAAATAAATTTGAGCAAAACAAAGACCATGTATATCTAGAATGTCTTGAAAGAAATATTAAGATATTGACACATTTGGGGAAAAAGACAGATGCATATCTCCAGAACATCTCAGGGGAATCAAAATTCAACAAGGGCAAGAACATCTCAAAACCAAAAGACTGATCTAATCTGAAGAGATTGGAAATTTCAACACAGCACCTTCAAGTTCAGTTCTCTCTGGCAGCAACTGCATAGTAGATGAAACTCCAAACCTCTGGTAGCACTACTCAAGACAATCAGTTTTCCAAACTGACTCTGTGGGTTCTTTATTATTAGCTTGAGTTGTCTGTGTACCACGTTTAATTTTGCCTTTCATTATTAGTGCTCAAGAGACTTTATTTTCACTTCCCAATCCAATAAAGAGAATTGGATTAAGACATCCAATAAAAAAGAGCCTTCGAAACAGAGTTTTTTAATGAATCTCATAAATAGTAGCCTACTTATCCCCTTACATATATGGTGGAAATAAAAAAGCAAAGTGTTTGCTTAAGCAGATCTAGAAGTCCTATATGATTGTAAAACTAGCAATTCCAAGAGAAGTGAATGAAAATAAGACTCATTTCTACAAAAATATCATTGATTCAAGCTCCAGCTGAAGTTTCTCCTGTTATTTGGAAATTACCAAGATCTCCCTTAACTAAGTTGGTTGGAAAAGGCTCAATAATACCTGGAGAGTGGGGGAAGGAGGAAAGGTGCGGGGAGACTAAAATATATACAGATTAGTGTAATGTCTTGCAAGAGTCTGACTCGCTTTAAAACTTGGGTTAACAAAAATATCCACTTTACATTTCCAATCGCATTGGTTATAGCTACTGAATACTGTCATTTCAATTTCCAAGCACATCGATTCCATTTTTCTCATTAAGGTAGTTCTTAAATCCAGATGTACAGAAGAAAACAGATACCAACTACAATGAACAGCAATAGCCTGGATTAGGCAGCACATCTCACTGAAAGCACACTTTGAAAATTGTTTTACTCTCTAGATGCTGCCTGCATACATTGAAGCACCAAAAGTATTCCAACAGGTTCAAAACATTCTGGCTGAACAAACTGATGGTCCATGATGTCTAAACAGCGACACGGCCAACATCACCAGAGATTGCCAAAGGCTCAGCTATTCCTTACCTCTACACTAAGGCCCTAGGTTACCTTCATATGCATTTGAACAAATTAGCTCTGATGAATTTTTCTCAATGGAAATCTTTAATCCTTCTGTTCAGGTATAAACACTATTTACAAATCTCCAAGTTTCCTGTAAGCTTTGGGCTCCAGTGTGGGCTCCAGCACCTCACTGGTGTGAAGAGGAAAGACCTGATCTCAGTGCCCTTTCCCCCATTTCTTCCCCCTCTGCAGCCTTGCTGCTCCTTCTGTCTGTCCTTGTTCCTGCAAGAAAATATCACTCCAGCCCCATCCTCTGTTGTGGGCCTTGCTGGATCCTGCACTGTGCGGTTTGAAATGATTAAACCAGCAGAAAACAACCTGGGTTGACTGAGCTCACTTACACCACAGAGCTCTCCAACAAGCCGCGCGTCACTTAGGGTCAAACAGCAGCATGGATGCCTTTAGTAATTAGTATTTTCCAGACAGATGTGAGTTCCCTTTGCCTGTGTTCTGGAGTGACGGGCTAGGCATCCCATCTTCAAAGGGTCTTAATCACATCTGAAAAACAGAATATAGGTTCTTTTATTTATTCATATCTTGAACATATACAGCAGGACTCTTTCCGCGTTCTGCTGGAAATATATTACTAGGGCAGGAAACATGGCTTTGCAAGATGCCTACTTCATGAAATTATTAGTTACTGGGACAATGTCAAAGACACTTAGGGGTTTAAAAAAGCACGTTAAAATTGTTACTCCATTTGACCTTACATTTTCTTTGAAAGATGGCAACAAGAAAACTTCTTCAAACAAAATCTTATCGCACTGTACCAGTAACTAACTTTTGACAGTAAATGGTTTTAAAGGTACCTTTTTGGAGGTACATCTCTGTCAGGAAGTTGAATAGCTACACAAAAAAATTTAGGAAAGATCAGAAAAATTTAGGTTGTCTGACCAGGAAGCTGGGCACTAACAAAAGTGACAGCAGGTGTGACTTGGTATAATCTCTGGATATACTCACTCACTGCAATGTGAGAGCTCTAGAGAGTGCAGGAAAAAAAGATAAATTAAAAACAAACAAACAAACAAACAAACAACAACAACAAAAATACCCAAAACCCCCAAACCCCCAAACTTTTAGCAGCAAAACTATTTCGAGTGGTTTAAAGCCAACACTGGGAAGTTAACTGGAGACCACTGTGGAAACCTGTCTGGTTTACAACCAATAAACACAATTAAAGTGGTCATTCACCCCACACCAGCTTCAGTTTTGCTTAATAATGAAATCCTTCTGTCTGTGAGCAAGACAATGATATGGTATTAACTATGCAAGTAAGGGGAAAAGGAGACAAGGTTCCTTCCACTGAAAAGAAACATCACAGATAATTAATTTGCTGATTGCATATTAAAAGGGGGAACAATTTTCACATTAGGTATAAAAAATTATCAATTGAACAGCAAAGCATGGCCTTTGCTCACTCCAAATTTCATTTCTTTTGGAAGTAGACATTGATTATGATGCTAGGATTTTGCAGTCAGCATTATGAACATAGCAATGAGAGCAGATTAAGTTGATGATCACAACAAAAGATTTAATGAACCGCTTGAGGCATAAAATGAGAAAAAATACACACATGCAAAATAAACTATAACATCACACCACTGAAAGCTAAATACACCCAAATAGCTTCCTCTCTGAAGAGTTTTGGTTTGGTTTGGTTTATTTCTCTAGCCGAAGAGGTATTATGAATTATCAGAAGCATTGCATTTTGACTAGGAGGTTGACTTGGGACTTACTGGCTCATATCCTGTGGCCGACTTTATGCAAGACCAAGTAAGTCCCTTCTAGTCATTATTTACTAGCAAAACCGGAAAAAAAAATCCCAACTTTTTATTTTCCTGCTCATCTAGGGTTCAGTACAGATTGATTAGGAAAAAAACCCATAAAATCCTAGAAGTGTTATTGAGGTGAATAAAAGCTATCACTTTGACTGCAAACCAGCAATATCCATATGCAAAACTTGGTAGTTAAAAGCAGCCGCGCTGAGATTGGACCTACAATAGAAAATAAAACATCATGGTAACAGAGAAGATGAATTGCCTTTTTATTTAAAAGTTATTTGTAGGGTTTACATGTTACTTTCAGTTAACCCACTTATGATGCATTCTTCCGTCTCAAAGGACAGCAGAGCCAACAAGGACCACGTGCTGAAGAGATACTGCTGGACGGCTGGGTTTAGATTTTTGTTGATTAAATACAAAATAACTACAGAAAGCAAGCTACAATGTACATGAAGGAAGAAAGATCCTCGTTCTGAGGAAAAGGTTGTATTTTAAGTATGTCAGGTACAGGAGCATGTAGTGAGATCCTCTGCAGCAAACACTACAGTAATGAAGCATTTCAGAATAACAGACCTTGAAATCAGGATTGACTGGGAAAGGAAAATATCATCCCGCCTGCACCGAGGTGACTGACTCGCTTGGTGAGTGTCACCAGCACCGAAGGTACACTGGGGTCCTGATTCCGCGACCGTGTCGGGCACAGCATCTGCAGCAGTGAGAAAACTGCACTTCAAGCACATCCAAACCAAAACCTTCTGAAAGTCTTTGGGATCACCAGCTTTGCATAAAGGCTTGTGTACGTCAGTCAATGACTGTGTTAATGTGAAATGCTGACAATAAGGTGCCATGCTCTGATGAACAGATAGGAAGACTCCATTAAGGTATGAGGCCTGCAAGCTCAGCATATTTTTCTCTTCTGATCTGGTAGGACAGGTCGTTCAGGTTCCTGTTTCATACTCGCTAGACAGCAAAGACAGCAGCTGCAAGAAGCCCTCGAAAAGCTTGTCTGTACGTGTAAAGACTTATGAGTTAGGGAGTCTGGACTGACGCTGTCATTTTCTTTGCAAAATGAGATGAAGTCTTGTAATTCCTCGAGAATAAAAAGGATGGGAACATTGAGAGAAAACACCAGCATCAGTGAAGAAGATCATGCCTGGTGGAGGAGGGTAAACAACTGAAAACTGATTACTTACTGGCCAGAGTGTTGTTACTATGACAAATTGATAATGACACAAGAAAATTAATGATGAAGACACACACCTGCTAGAAGGGCATTGTAGTACCCAGCATGCTGGTTGTGTTTTGTGTAATATGTGGTGATATGCCTGTTGAATATGCAGCTTATCTACCTGGTAAACTCAGGTAGGTTCTCCAACATTCCCCAAAATGTAGAAAGCATGGCTGCTTCACCACATGGAGTGATAACTCCTGGTTTTCAAAGCAATTTCAACAATGTGTGAACAGTCTCCTCTCTTGAGGAGCTGCACTGATATTAATCTAGTGCTCTGAAGACTCTGTCTGGACAGGAACCAGGACTCCAGAGGAAGGCAATGATTGAACTCCTGCTTGATCACTCCATTTCAGGGCTGGTAAAGTATTGTATTTAAAGCAGGTTGTCTTTAATTCCTACCCAAATCATTTTTTTGACTGGGAAAAAAGATATCTGATTCCTTAGTCAAAGCTGAGGATGGAGAGGCATATACCGATGCTAGAAAAAAAATGTCCGGCATTACAATAAGATTAAACCCAGCACAACACACTTGATCAAATCCTAAGAATCAGAAGCAGTCATTAAATCCCTCAAAAGATACTGACTTAAACATGAGTTTTGTGCCGCTCGCTAGAGGAAAGACATTGAGGTGCTGGAGCACATCTAAAGAGGAACAACAAAGCTGGTGAAGGGTCTAGAGCACAAGTCTCATGAGGAATGGCTGAGGGAACTGGGGTTGTTTGGCCTGGAGAAAAGGAGGCTGAGGGGAGACCTTATTGCCCTCTACAACTACCTGAAAGGGGCTTGTAGTGAGGAGGTTACCGGTCTCTTCTATCAAGTAATTAGTGATAGGATGAGAGGAAATGGCCTCAAGTTGTGCCAGGGGAGGTTTAGATTGGATATTAGGAAATTTTTTTCATTGGAAGGGTTGTCAAGTATTGGAACAGGCTGCCCAGGGAAGTGGTGGAGTCACCATCCCTGGAGGTATTTACGAGATGTCTAGATGTGGCATTGAGGGACATGATTTAGTGGTGGACTTGGCAGTGAGAGGTTTACAGTTGGACTCGATGATCTTAAAGGTCATTTCCAGATTCAATGATTCTATGATTCTAATATTTTCAGCTGCTTCATCTCAGAAATAGTGTTGGTTTTAAGGCATAGCACTAGTCAGGGCGGGGGGAAAAATCAAACCTAAACCCAACTAACCAACCAGAAACCAGAAAAAAACCCCACCCTTGTCTGACTCAACAAACATGTTCCTAGTATGTTTTAAGTCATCCAGCTTGTTTTAATGGAAAACAACCAAGATACAATACTAATGAAATGCAGGATTGATGAGCTTGCAAAGTAATATGAGGCTGGTGTACTGATTTGCTCAGGAGTTAGAAATGAAATCCCAACACACTGTATCTGCCTAATGCCCAGTAAAATGTTTTCATCCCAATTTTTCTTTAGGAACAAAATCTGTTCTGACAAGCTCGATGTAAGGAATTGCACAGCCTTTAATATTTGGAAATGTTGTAAATCTTTTTAAATATGTAAAACTTTATGTAGATCAGTTTAAAAATGCTACATTATTTTCCCCTCTTCATGTATTGCTTCATCTAATGGCATCCCAACAGTGTCACTGAGGTAAAAAAGAGACTACTTCAACTACGATATGCCTTTAAGAGATGTTGATAAGTCTAAGAGCATTTGAAAAAGATGTTCTATAAGATTTTCTGGAGGAAACATCTGTGTGGAGACTGAGTTGTAGAAGATTGGCAGCTCCTCAGTCACTGGAACTTGTTAATAAGAAATTGTTTGTTGCTTGGTTTTGTGGGGGGGGTTTGTTGGGTTTTGGTTTTGGGTTTTTTTTTTGTTTTTTTTTTTTCAACTCTCACTCTGCAGCAATTTACAGCGCAGCATAAAACAAGCATCTCCTGGGACTTGGTATACTATGATTAGGCTAACAATTTGCCCAGCATGTCTGTTAGAAAAGCAAAAAGATCCCTCCTAGCTGAAGAATACAGATTATTCCACCCCTTCAGGGTAAACAAAGCATTGTGGAACCAGATGTGAATAAACTGTTTGCTGCTTGTGCCGGCTGTTTCATTTATAGCTCCTTGAAACAGTTCAGGAACACACATTCCGTGATGCCTTCTGGGGGAAAGTTCTGGTTAACTGCATAAGATGGAAGAAAGACACTTTGACTCTGGGATGATGGCTAAGCTACCAAGGATGCTGATGAGGCATGAGGATCCCTGTGAATTGAGCAGCCAGTCTATCGAATTTGCTGGCACAGTGATCTGGAATCCCACAAAGTCATGACAGCAATTTTAGGAGCGGAGTTTTTCCTCTTAAGAAAAAAGAAAAATCTGGCTAATAATGTAGTCGAAAGTGTTCTAGGGATGATTATACCTATCCTTCATTTAAAAATAAAGCTGTTCAGATACACATTACTAAGATTCAATTTGCAGAAGAGATTTCCTAATTTTCTGGCTCTCTGCAGTATAATTAATCTCCAAAGCAGGCAAAAATTTGCAATGAGTTTTAAAGGGTTCCACTCATCATATTTTTTATTAGCCATTTTTTCTGTTTAATAAAGTAGAGGGTATAAAGATTTTCACACGCTTCAGGTAGGAGCTCTAGAAATAAGGGACAAAACGCTGAAGAGGGAAAAATCACATGTGGATTCAGCGCTCTCCAGCATATGTTTTGGGAAAAGTCCCAAGGTATGTAGTATAAAGGTTTGCACTAAGCAGTTCTTTAACACAAATTGGTATCAATTTGTCATGTGGTAAACATGCAATGGATGGTTTCATTGCCTTGAGATACTCAAGCCTGAAGTAGTTCAATCCCTTCAGGATAACAGAAAATATGGCTGGTAGGTCCCCCCTGCAGGGCAATGGGGAACATTTAAGGCATTGACTGATATTAATGGTAGCTCTGGGCTACGTTCCCAGAACCCGTTCTAAATCCACACCTGGACAATAAGACAGCCAGTCTCCAAATATTAGTGGGTGTGGCAGGTGATCATTCTCATTTCTCCAGCACTTTTAAAGACTGACAAAAACTGTCTCCTTTTACAGTTTCTCTGATTCTTTCAGGGACTGTAAATTCCTCCTGTAGCAATGGACAGAGACCATAGTTAAATGTTTACATTTATTCTTTCTTTTAGGGCATCCAGAATACTGACCTGATGTAACAAAAGAGCAGCAGTAGGCAGTTCCATCGTTCTTCTCTAGCTAAATCCCAATGATGTGTAAATACACCCCTCTTAAAGACATCACAGTATTCTCCCTGCTTTTCTGTTCCTAGATAAAGAGCAGCAGGCTTAGACTCAATTAAGAGAAACACATGATGATGACAAGATAGGGAATCTGCTTCCAAGAGCTCATCAGCATGCACTTTCCTTCCACAGAGGTCTGTTGGCTCTGTTAACGGAGCACCACGGTGCTTTTGGTCATGCTCGTCTTTTTTGTTGAATGCAGTGACAAGTTGTTCTTTCACCTTGCGCATGCTAAAAAAATGTTTTCTTTGTGTCCTGGATGAATGAATCACACTCCCACTAACCTGTTATTGCTAGCTGTGGCTTCTTACATCCATTCTGTAGGTAAGGCATTAAAAAGATTGAAAAAATCACTGTTTAACTGAATGTTTGGAAGCCCTTTGCCTCCACAATTAGGCATGACTCTCACAGAACTCAAAGACTAAACTGAATTCTCAGTGCATTTTCTGCTAAAGATATGAGATATTTGCATAGGGCATCATCTTTCTACAGATTAGCCATTCGGTGTTGCAATGAACAATTGTAGTTTGGAGAGGACGTAAACAGGTTCATTGACATTGAACATCACAAATCTGATACTAAGCAGCTCAGGTTTTTTATAACAGTTTCCAGTTGGACAAATGCAGTTATAACAACTACATTATGTTTTAAAGGGTTCAAAAGAACAGGTGTTACCGAATAATCTAGGAAGAACATCAGAGGGAGTAATACCTTCTATGTTAAAAATTGATTAAGTGTGCTGTTATAATACCTGAGGACTTAAAGCAATGCCCATGCTTTACCCATTGGAATGGTATGGACAAATCTTCACCTATTGTCAAGGCCAATGAAGACATGCAATTCATGACACCAGAGCCTGTGTTTTAAGAGCTCTCAAATTCCTGATGGTTTTCACTTGACTTCTGGACATTTTAAAAGTTTGTTGGAGTAACTGAAATACACCAAGAAAAAGAGAGCTGAGGTTAGAAACAGGGATAGAATTTACTGAACTTGCAATAGCACAGAAGAAAGACCTTTCTGTTTTTCAGAAACATGAACAAAAAAAAAAA
>JAVJGG010000201.1:0-15977 GCA_035590195.1 Aviceda cuculoides
TGCAGCCACCGCCCTGTTTAGTTTAGGGTTTGTCAGACAACCCAGGGCTAAGCTGTCTACACAGCTCCCCCTGAGTCGTCTCTGCAGAGAGACAGGGCCTCAAGGCAATCCAAGGCTGAGTCGCTTTTGTAACCCGCCATGAGTCGCCTGTGTGCACTAGACATGTTGAAACTTGTTTGTGAACTATGAGCCGGACAATCCACACACTCTCCACTCCATCCCTACCTCTGAAAAGCAGGAACACCTTCCAGATACCTCAGGGAGTTTACAGAAACATAACAACAGATATTGCCTAGCTCAATCACTCAGCTAAGTAGACATACTACAGCAATTCAATTTCAGACCACGCATCAGCTTCCATCTACTTCAGGTAAATCATTTCCACTTTCTGCCCATGAAGATTAAATAAAGGTGAAGTCCTCAGGTTGCTTACAGGCTTTTGTCATCGAATTACATTTGATTACTTGGAGAAACAGAAGAGACCAAGACATCTTCCAGAGGGTGTCTTAGATCCATCAGTATTGTAGAGCTGAAAGGCTATGTAGGATAACCACACTTTCCCACGTCCATCTCCCTGGTTTTTTTTAATATCTAAGATGAAATCTGCCGTTTCTCTGTGATGCAGTTAACGTATCTCACTTTGTAACTGGCCTTAGAAATTATAGGACAGAGCAGCTGGACCAGAGCTATTACCTAGCCACAGAAGTAACAAACTGCCATTCACGCAGAAGGAAACTGATGGCAGGGTGGCTGAAGTCTACCTTTTAGCAACAAACTGACAAGTGCTTTTAAGAGCTAGAAGAGGGCAACTAATACCCAGTTCTCCCATTTCCTGAAGGTTCAGTGATCTCTTAACAGCCACAACTTACAAAAAAGTTTTCCTTTACTTGTATCTTTCCCACATTGAGCTAACCATTGTCTGACAGGTGTCTTAAGCTCAGTACTCATCATTTGAGCATCAGCCTTCAGTGTTCAAGGTACTATGGAACACACTCATCTGAAACTGAAGCAAAACTAAACTGGTTAGCAAGCTCACCTTGTGCCTACCCTTGAAACAATTCCATGGTTCTGCCCTCACTTGGAAGTCTTACCTTCCTGAAACACATGCATCTGCAAGTCAGATTCCAAGTAAAGCAACAAAAGCTTTACTGGGCTACTTTCCTATAGGGTTCAGCAGTGATGCAATTAACTTCAGCAGCCGTGTTTTAATTCACAAATGCCAATGTTGGTACAAAGCACAGACATAGAACAGAAATTAGAAAAGCGAAAGTAGTACACACATCACATGCCCTTTCCCACATTTGGGTGCCAATGGTTGATCTCAATATCCTTAAGGGCCTTTCATGAACTTCTTCCGATAGCAGGTTTCCCAGCCATAAACGTTACGGTAGCCCCACTGTATCCGCTAGTGAAACCTCACTCCTGTGTTACACATTCAGCTGTCTGCTCAGCAATGCTGTACCTCTGGGATGTGGGTGGTTTTCTTCTTCACTTCTGTGCAGGACACCCAGAACAGCTGTCAGGCTACCACTACAGGACCATCTTCTTATTCCTAACTTGACTACAGACCAGCTGCTTTCAGAAGCACTAGCTGATTTTCCAATTGAAGTCATGTCTGAGGGTAAAAACTCTGAAGGTTCAGAACCTTCAGAAGTACTTACAGAATACTTTCACGTTGAATGAATTCAAATGCCTTTACCAAACTTACACAAGTTTTTATCTGAATAGAAATCACAACTCACAGCCTTTACCTGTCCACCTTCTACACTCCCACATTTCTTTCTCTAACACATTTGCTGTTAAAATTGTACTCTGGAGAAGTGGTGCTCAAAAACAACCCAGTTTTTTCTTAAGACATCTGCCCAAAGTCTTCCAAGTATCTTCTGTCATAAAAACTGGCTAGCTGGGACTTCTCAGTTTTAACAGAAAGAACAGTTGCTTTATATTTACACTGGCAGACACATCTGTAACCCTAACTTCAAGAAAATTCATTGTCTTGGAGATTCAATGAATGTTGCATGAACAACTGCATGCAGCGACATAGAAAAACTACTACTCACTGAAGGACAAAGTCTGCCCAATAAATCTGGAATCTAAAATGTATACATACATCATGCTGCTTACGTGTCAGGATGAAATGCCTTGAGCATCTTACAAGGCCCTACAGACACAGTTCAGTATTTTCATTTCAAGTCCTCAATTCCATCAAAATCACAATGTAGAAGTAAATATAAATACCAGTGTGCTATGGAACTATCACAGCTGCCATTAATGCTACTGTCTTACCCCTTCCCATCAGAAAGATGGGGCCTCATAAAGCAGCCATTGACTGAGCGTTCCAACAGGAGCTGTATGTTTCTGACACATTGCACTGTACTAACACAGCCCTTGCACCGCATGTTTGAAATTTCATACAAAACTTTTTTTAAAAGTTTTAGCAGCAGCCTACATTGGCTTTATGAGTATTTACACACCACATTCAAGAAGCTTAGTTTTCTTCCCAAAAGACATGAAACTGCTAAATAGTTGTACCTTCAGGTTTCAAACGCCTCAGCAAATCACTATCTACAGAAGATTGTTAATGGCAGACTGAAACACGCTACATACTTAAATTCCAGAGAATACCATTTTAACTTGCAGAATTGTTTCCATCAGTAAGGCACACCAAACAAAGACTATTTCCACATGCTAAATCTTTATTGGGTGAATGTTGTTCAAAGCATTTATTACCCTTCGTAGACACACATTTAAAAAAAAAAAAATACATTAACAATGGCTAAATCGATAGGCAACTTATTAAAATCTATTTGGTGGTAATTTGTATGCATGCAGTTAACTCTTGTGGTATAAAAATCTCAGCCGGGAGGCCAGCCCAGCTGACGACCACCCAGAACATGGAGATGTACATGATAGACAGACTGCCCACCCTCAGGCCCTTCATTCACAACCATCCGGAATCCATTGGTCAGGCCCAGGCTAGCAGCACACTTCTTGCCAACAATCATTAAATGCCCAAGAAGCTGGAGGAGAAAAAAAAAAGAAGAAAAAAACAAACAAACAGAAAACACACAAAAAGGGGAGAGGGCAGGAAGGGAAGGAATGAGAGCAGAGAACCATTCAGGTAAGCCAGTAAGCTAATTCTTAGAAATTCAGTCACTGCTCTTCAAATTGTTGTTTGCCTGCAACTGACACTGTCCAAGAAAAGTTATAAAGACTGACTATGCATAATATAGGGGGAAAAAAGAACTATAGGTTTTATTTCATGCTAGACAGTAACAGACTGCAAAAGTGTCACAGAAGCTAAATTTATCTCATGGTTAAAGCCCCCATTACTTCTTCAGGCAATATATATAATTCTGGTGGAAAAGAAACTTTATCTTATCATGTAAAGGTTTACAGAATATTTGAACTTGATGTTTATAGTTACAATTGAAATACTCAGCACCTCTCAGCTAGCTTTTACTTTCTTCATCTCTGACCTGTCCAAAACCCCAAGCCCATATTAGAATAAGTACTACTGCCTGTAAACCACGAAAACAGATATCAAGACTGTACTCCAAAATAACAATGCATTTTGCACTGCAAATACATACCCAGAAATACATTTTGCTTTGATTCACTACTTTTACTGGAAAACCTTAACTCGATTCCCATTCTAAGCTAGAGGAAAAGGATTATAGTATTGGAAAACTACTTTGCCTCTGACATGTCAAGAGGAAAAGGGGGAGAGTCTAGTAAATTAGGCAGTAATTAGAGGTAAAATTTGGTGTACTGAAAACTTCTAGAGTACTTACAGATTCATCAGAATCTTCTGCTTCAGATAACCTGACAATTGGCTTCTTAGGAATCACTAAGAAATGTGTTGGAGCTTGAGGTGAAATATCATGGAATGCAAGGCACTGGAAGAAGAACAAACAATTAAAACATAATGTGTTTCAGAGAAAGGCAACAGTTTAAGTAAATCAATATGCCCCACTAAACTCAGGCAGACTATTAGATAGCCCAAACATAAGCAGATATGTTGATTTTTGTTGAGTGACATATTATTCAAAGTCCTCTAATTTCTAAACACAAAACACCTGCTTAGGAAGACCTTCTGGCATGAAAAAAATAAACATTATTCAGTTTCAAGTATTATTTAAAAGCTATAGTCTTCTCAACAAGTTAATATGCAACTAGGTTCATGATTTATTATTTCTACATATGCGTACCAACTAACAGAGCTGATTATATGCATGCCTACAAAAAGTACATTTATGCTTATTTCACTTTTTTATTAACACCCTGTTAATAAAACAAACGGCAAACAGTCACCAATCATCTTCCAATTATCTGTGAATACTGCCTTGGTCAAAAATAGCAAGACAATTTCAAAGAACTTAAAGTAACTTGATTGAGGCTGGATTACATTTCTGTTCTCAACAGCACCACGTATTTCAGAAAAAGATTATTTCAAAATAACGTATTAAGGGTCCTCTACTTTAGATAGTCTCAAATTGAGGGAAAGGCATCACTTTTGAAATATAAACAATAAGCAATTGACTCGCAACTAATTTTATGCTAGTACCAAAATTACTATCAATCAGAAACTGCATGCAGCACTTAACTGCATCAAATAATTCTCAAATTAGGAACTTCTAATAGGTAAGAGAAAGAGAAGAGAAAGCAAAGAAAGAGAAAAGGAAGCTATGCCTCTTTGTGCAAATGGTCAACCACAGGACCAGGACTTGCTACTGCAACCACCAGTCTGCAGATGCTCACACTGAGCATGCACTCTGCCATTGCTAATCAAAGAGCATCTCTGATGTAGCCACCACGTTTAGCAGCAAAATGGCTGGTGGTTACTGGTTGAGTTATGCCACAAAGAGTGCATACTTATAAATCCATATCTTACATTCTTCAAAATGTGTTTCCTAGATGCTTTCAGTTATTTGTGAATCAACGAAGTGAATTTTCTTTGCGACTATACTGCTTTTTAATTCTACTGAGAGGAACTGTGGCCTTCGCCAAGAGCAAGGGTGGTGAAAAGCCCAAACTCTACTTACGTAACAATGTTGCACCTTACATACCTTCAATCTGCCCTATTTTAAGCTATCTTTAAGAATGTAATGCCCAGTTTTAAATCTCTGACGAACTGCTTGCTTTTTCCCAAACAGAGAAAGGTGATGAGCAAAGAATGGTTTAATAAAACTAATTTGCTCCTAATTAAATAAACCTTACTTTGACTCGATCACTTTGTAAGCAAATTTTCTATTCTATGTGGTCCACCTAGAGGCAGAATGCAAATGGCTAAACTCAGTCAAAGAATCTAATGAGCAGAAGACTGGTAGCAAATAATATCCTATGGGACAGAGACCTGACGTAGTTATCGAACAAGAGCACAATCACAGGAAGTCCATGAGTGCATGGTAAACCAACCTTCACTTCAGCAAGTTTAGATTCAACTAAAACAACAGTGATAAGGCTTAATTCCACAGAGACTTTGTACTTTTTAATGTCTCCTTTTCTCTGCATGTCAATTAATGATCGAGACTTCCTTACATTTCTCCTTGTAACATTTGCAGACACCCCTAAAAAGACCTTCATAGAGTCAACAAAATGAATTAAAGATCATCCACTATAGTCAACTAAACTCTAAACACAGTTCTACATTTCTGGGTAGTTTAAAGTAAAAATCAACTGAGATACTGCAGGTAATTGCTCTTCCAGAAAATACTGTGCACTAATGGCAGTCAGAGTAGGTTATAAACCCCTCTCAAGTCACTCATCAAAGTCAATGGCCTGATTCTCAATCAAGCACAGTGCTCAGGTTACACTGCTGTAGCCATTACAGCCGACGAAAAGCCTCATGCAGCTTTGACTAAGGTCAAGACAGGATGCACACCCTCACATAAACACAGAGCAGTAACGTAAGCATGATTTTCAGAAAGCAGTCAAAATTTCCAATATTCTTGACAATAGCTGGCAGCTGCAACATTTCTGTATCTATTAAGAAAACACTGTTCCAAGCTATGCGTAATTTTTAAGCATACAAATCAGACAAACAGCATCTTTATTGAGTCTATATTCTACACTGCACATAATCCCTTATTTCAAAAGCAAAAGCCCCTGTTAATGTCCAGTACTGCAATTAAAAAAAAGGGGGGCAGCCGGGGCTTATACTGAATACTAGTTTAGTTTACATCTTGGAGATAAGAGCTGCATTTTTTCATGAACCATTTCCCTTAGCTCCTAGCACGCTGTGGTGCGCCAGCATCACTCAATGCTACCAGTCCCACCTCACCACAGAAACCGATTTTTGCGGCCTGCATGCTGACCAGTTCCAGACCATTGTGAAGAGCAGAAAAAGCTGTAATTCTCTGCAATTCTTCCCTTTAATCATCCCTCTCAGAGGCTCATAACCAAAGCCCAGCAGGTACAGCTGTATAATCTCGATAATGCTATCAAGGGGGCACATCGAGACCTGCACGTCCGAGGCGCAAAAGCAGCCAGCTTGCTGCACTGTTTGGGTACATACGCCCAGAATCCGCAAGGAGATTGCCTGCGGGCGGTTAAGCTAAGGTTTCACGACACGTCCCTTGGCAGTTAAGCCTGCAGCACGGCCTGCAACGCCGTCAGGCTGCGACACTGGGAGCGCCAGAGGCCCTCCGCCACACACAGGCCGGTGACACAGCCGGGGCCGGCCGCGCAGCACCTGCAGCACCTGCAGCCCTACACCCGCCCTGCCACCCGCCGGTGCCCGAAGGAGCCCGGTGCTTTAGGGACGTTGCAAGAGGGTGCGGAGAAGAGGCCCCGTCCCGTCCCGCCCGCTCCGCCGCGCTCCCGAGCGCCTCAACGGCACCCCCGGCCCGGGCGGTTGCCAGCGGGGCGCGGACGCGCACCGCCTGCACCTGCTCGTCCTCATAGATGATATTGGCGGGGATCTCCTTGCGGATGATCTTGCCGAAGATGGTGTCGCCGCCGGGGCGGGCGGCCTGCGCCTTGCTGACCTCGTCCGCCATGGCGGCCGTCGCCCCGCGCTTCCTCTCGCGGCCACGCCCCCTTGGCCCTCATTGCGCCGACCGATCACGGCCGCCCATGCCCACGTCGCCATTGGTACTTTCGCCTGTCTTTTTCACTTGTCCCCGCCCACTCGGCTGGCCCGGCCTCGCTGAGCAGGCGTGGTGGGGCGCGGGGAGGCGCGGAGGGATCCGAGTTGGGGAGAGGCTGTTAGCCGGTCCGCGGAGGCATCAACGCTGTGAGAGGGTAGAAGCTGAGGTCGGGCGGGTGGTGGCGTGGCGGGTGGTGGCCTGGCGGGGGCTGTGGTAGCCAGAAGTGTTCTTTATTGCCGCATCAAGTTCAGCCCACATCTCTGTGTGACTTCTTGGGACTGCGCCCTGCAGCCGAATGACTGCTTCTGGCAGGGCTGCCCTTAGCTTTTCCGTACAAGTTTGCAGGAGAAGGCGAAACTGCTGTCAGTCACGTCCTGGAGGCCCTGCTGCCTCGGCAGAGGTTTCCGAGATGAAAGCTGTGTGGCCCCCGGCAGTGAGCACATGGCGAACAGAGCGCACCAGTGTCTGAAGGCATTTCGGGGCCTCAGGGCTCCGTCAAGATAGGGCTTGGGCCGAGCCAGGTAGCGGGCTTTTACGAAAATCAGCTCTACCCCCAAAGCTTGGAGGGCAAAGTTATAACATACACAGGGTTTAGTCTGAGGTTGTTGCGTGCTGCTAGGATCGGGGTGGCTCTCACAGAGGGGAAATGACAGGCAGTTTAATGTGTCAGCCCATCTACACATAAGCCATTTCCCAACTGTAAGATGGACCGATCAATGTGACCAGGAGGTGATTCACTGAGGGCAATAGAGTATTACACAGCTATGACATCTTAATCGTAATTTTTTTTTATGTATGTAACACCAGTCATGAAATAGGAGAAATGTAAAAGCAGAAAAAAAATACCAAAACTAAGAGTAACAACAAAGTTTCATTTTCTAAACTTCACAGTTAAAATAGATTGAATCTGATTTCCCTCAAGCTTTCTCTAAGAAGACTTTAATATAGACATTTACATGTATTTGCCTCTTGAGGAAAATCTCACAAGAAAGGTAATTCTGGAGGAAGGCAGGGAATAAATACTGCTAAGTGGATTAAACCTAAAATGGTTCCACATTCAATTACCTGAACTTGTTACAAAAAGAACAGATTTGTTATACATGTCTGGTAATAACTCTGAATTTATGCAGCTTGAGATACCCTAAATGAATCTGTGATGAAGCACAATAAACACTGAGATGATACTCTGTTCCTCATTTGATGGTTCTGTGTTAAGGTATTTTGACATGTGTATGTCCTACGGATAGTATTCGAGTATGATGGCTAAAACAAGGATGGAATTGGTGCTTCAGGGGCAAATTGCTTTGCCTTCTGTTGTTGTCTAACCGTGGTTATTAAGCAAAGATATGAATAATTTTATTCCCCTATTTCCTCAGGAATTAAACATATTTTATGAAAGAATTGAAGGGTTGATATTCCTGGCTAGACAAACTCAGGAACAGTTTTAACATATAAATACTTGTTCAGGATCCATTTGTACATGTTCATGTACTTTAAGTAGTTCCATGGACTGCCGTGGAGTCAGTCTAGAAAGCATATTTCTATGTTAAGAAAAGACATAAATAGACAATTTAAGATGTTTCTCTGAAAAGGCAAAAGCTTTTTTTTTCATATATTTATTTCAACATATATTTTTATCTCACTATGAAAATGGCAAACTTTATGTTATCTTGAATATAACAAGGCCTTTTCAAAGGATTTAATTCATTCACTCACAGCAGCAACAGCTATTCCTGCAAATAGGTCTATGAATAAGGATGATTTCTCCTGCTAACAAATCAAGTTTCTTTATGAGGTACATAGTCCAAAATAAGTGCATTTAGGAGAGTTGAAATAGTAAAAATATTTAGTAATAGTTTAGTGTTTCCACGCTTCAATTAGCTTGGACTGTGATTGCAATTAAACTATTTATTGCAATTAAACTATTTATTGAAGCTACAGGTCTAGTGAAGCAGTAAAGCTGATTACATTTAAAATCCTTATGCTGCCTTTAGCTAATGCTGCATGATGTGTTACTGAAGTATAAGCTTGTTTGTTTGGTTTTGTAGAGAATGGCAATTGAGTTTTAAAGTGCCAGACAGAGCCTTGGGATGGCCGGGCCGAGGCTGGGCTGGTCAATCAGGCTATAGGTGTGGTAAGGCAGGGCTGTGGGCAGCGAAAAAGATGACTTGGCTAGAAAGGGAAAGTGACTGAACAGAAGAAAATCTCTGTTGAAGAAACACCGGCAGAGAAAATGCCTGCCAGCCAGGGACTTGTGAGCCTGGGAACCAGAAGCATCCTTGAAGAGTGCAGCTGGCCTCTTTTAAGTACAGCTAGGTACCTAGAAACCGGAGACGTCCTGAGATACCATCAGTAAGTGTACAAGGAGCTGTAACAGCAACTTCTCATCTGAAAAGGTGAAAAATAGTCTGGGAAAGGGCAAAACACCTGGATAAAATAAGAGTGCGTGACTGCCATTGGCTGTTCTAACTGCAAGAGCAGGAAAACGGTCTGGCAAAATAAAAATTGATCTGAAAAAACAGCAAACAGCATCATCCACCTGTTCCAGGTGGAAAACAGTAATTAACGGCACCCATTGGCTGCTCACAGTGGTGGCGTCCTATGCCCTTTTATGTCTCTATGATATAAAAAGTGACTTAATTTTTTTCCAAAATGGAGCCTCTCTCTCTGAGAACATCCCTTGAGGCACGTACTTTTCCTTTCCTAAACAGGCTGAATTCTCTGCAGAAACTTTCTGTGAGTTCATGGACTCCCACTGGGGACTCCAGGCCCTGTGCTGCAGATTATCTTTGAAGTGAGACTCTGTTACTTCACGGTCCCCCGCTGGGACCACTGCTGGGGTTGGCTCTGTCTGTCCTCCCACCTCTGGGATGGTCGGGTCCCCTTCTGGGATCAGTGTGTCCTCCACTCCGGGATGGTTTGGCCCCTTCTGAAATGTAATTCACTTGATAATGGTATTATACATCCATACAAGTAATCTGTCATAATGTATCTGCTGTTATATTGTTGATAAGTTGCTTCACTAATGGGAAGTTTGGAGTAAACTGCAATAGTAAATACCTACTTGGTTGTTGCTGTAATGTTGATTGTTGCTATACAGTGGATTGCTGCTATTATTGCTTGCTGATAGTCATCAGTTGGGCTCGATGATCTTAAAGGTCTTTTCCAACCTAAAATGATTCTCCGATTTGAATTTGTAATAGTTTGAGATAGATACATAGTTGTTTTATTAATCTTAGGTACACCTGCTAGTGGTGATTTTTGTGACAGTGCACTTGCTAGCGATGATTATTTTGTGGCAGTCTGTAATAGAGAAAATTAGAAGATGAAGCCTCTATGTCCTCGTGTATTACAGAGTCCCATGAGACCACAGTTGCAACCTCCGAACACCCACAGGCCGGGTTGCCCTTTAGGCCATGGCAGGGCTGGAGGCCGGCCCCGCTGCGGCATTGCAGGCCCCGGGGTGCCGACATGGGGCCCAGGGCCGTGGGCCAGTCAGGCCACGAAGGCACAGGAGTGCACTTGGGGCCCTGACGTCTGCCAAAGGCAGTTCCGCTGTCAAAACCTGTAATTCCTCTTGTGGTCACCTGAAGAACCGTGTCTGGTTTTTTTGCAAAGTTAGCCTGGATTCAGGCCAGCCAACCTCAGTGGGCACACCGATAGGGCAACCATTTCCATTTTGTAGTGGTTCTTTAGCCCCAGTCAGAATATTCTCTCCAAGAGAGAAGATGTCCAAACAAAATATGAAACGGTCCAATCAGTTCTGATAAATAACCCCTGATTATCTTGGTATCAGCATTTTTTTTTTTTTTTAAAGGAATTAAGAGTTTAAATGCAATGGAGCACTTCTGGGAAACAGCCCGGCTGGCGGCGGGGGCAAAGGCTGCCCGGAACGAGAGCGAAGGCGAGCCGTGCTCGGCGGGGTAGCATTGGCGGGGGCACCCGGCAGCACCGTGACGGGGAGGAGGGCGCGGAACGTGTTCCATCGTCACTTCCGCCTCAGCCGCTTGCCCGCCGCTGCCGACCGGAAAAGGACGGCGGTCGCTATGGCGAGCCGTGGGCAGGTGAGTGTGGTGCGCATGCGCGGTCGGGGGATGGGGGGGGGGAACGGACACACACGACACGGTGACACGGAGACAGGGGCCTTCCCGGTACTCGGGGACGGCCTCCAGTGGATTGCAGCCGGTGGGGAAGGGACGGGGAGGGCCCGCGCGGCGTCGGCCTCCTGTGAGGCGGCGGTGGAGGCTGCCCCCCCCCTCCCCCCAGCCCCGCGGCCCGCAGTGCTGACCCCGTCGTTCCCCGTTTGGCCTGCGCCCTGCGTGAGACCGGGAGTCACTCGGGCACCGGGGTGCCACCGGCGTCGGGGGGAAGGCTGCCGGTGGCGGGCGGTTTTCGCCGTGCGCCGGCCGCGATGGGGTTTTGTCCCATCGGTTCCCAGCGCGCTTGCAGTTGGTGGTAGTGCGTGAAGCACCGGAGAAGCGCTCTGTCTTCCCCTTCATGTTTGCGACCTTGGGCTGTAAATAGTTACTAGACACGAATTGCATACTTAGGGAAGTTTTTCCTTTGTGTGTAACTGGAGGGTAGGAGCTTTTTTTCCTAGCGGTTGCTAGCGTTTATAGCATCCGCAGGCTGTCCGGGCAAAAAGGACGCAAAACTAGGTAATAGAAAGCAGGGGGTTTGTATGCAAAGGTCGTTGTGGAAAAAGGAAGCAAGTTTAGAGGCGGAAGTCAAGTAGAGGTTAAATACATCAAGAGAGAGAGTTGTGATTGGAAAATGAAGAAAAGCAAAGGCAGAAGAACTATTTAAACCTTTCATCTTTGCAGTATAGAGTACTTCCAGGGGCAGTTGAGTCCCGCTTTCAGAAATGTTCTGAAGCCTAGTATTAGGGGTACTAATGCACTGAGATGTAAGGGGAGCTCTGTGTTCCATTAGGTAACTGCAGAGCTCAAAGGAATCTGTGCATTGATACATCTTGCTTCAATGGCACCTAATATAACTCCTCTATGGTTGGTGTGGCAAAGAGCTTTCCGGGAGGGTTTTGCAGAAATAGGCAAATAGCAGAGGTAGATGCCTGAAAATTGTTGATCAAAGAGTTCAGAATAACCATAAAACACTTCTTCAGGTTTCACCATACATGTCTTTGATTCAAAATCATTTGTTACACTAACTTTACTATTTGCAAAGATAGTGAAAATACTATGGGGTAGGAATATTTCAGGTTGTCCTGTCCAAATAACTAAGTCAAATCTCTTAAAATACATCTACAGAACAAGAAATTTATTTGCTGGCTTTTAATTCTGTCAGTTTGCTTTCCACAGACTCAGCCATCTAGGGAATGTTGCGATTAAAGGCAACATGGTTCCGTTTGGTTGTTAATTATTAAGGGCACAGAAGCTGAAAAGGAGTTAGAGTCCATGTTCTGCTTTATATGTCTCTTCTCACATTGATTTAACTGATTGTCAAGTTGCATATTAATTCTTGTAAAAGTGACAAAAGTTTTTTACTTAAACATTCTTGAGAATCGTAGGCAATTGAGAATGTACTAGTTTGTTCTCTTTCCAGAAAGATCTGTAATGCAGTAGCATATACTCAACAGGATGCTAAATCATAAATTACAGTAGAAATTACAATGTGATCTAATCCATGTGGTGAAGCGAGATTTGAATTTGTTCGTATTTGTAAGTTGTCCCTTAATAGCACTAAAGTTGTGGTAGTATTATGTTAAAGAAGCAGTACTGAACTGGAAAATTGCCTGTTCTTACTGTTTTATGTCTTCTTCCTAAAAACTGTCTTTTTTTGTGTGCATATACTTCAGGATGAATTTTCTCAAGGTGTAGCCAAGTGACCACCTCAGTGGAGGGTGACAGCTTAGCTTGAAAAATCTAAAAATGTGTTGACATCTGTTGGAAGTAATAGCTTTCAGAGAAGCTTACTGTTTCTCTCTCTGTCATTGGCAGATTTAAAGCAGAGGCAACATTTTTTGGGGGGCCCTGCCTGAATGTCTTTGTTGGCCTTTTAGGGGGACAGTCTTGTTTGCATCTCCAGCTCACAGATACAGAGCATGCTGATAAAGAAGACAGTAATTTCTCAGTTACAGCCCTGTGTTTCCTCTGCATTCTTCTAAGAAATTTTTTTGAATATTGGTTGTGAGAAAACAATTTAGGATTATCATGAAGTACCTGGAATTGTGCCTTATAGGACATGCCAAAACACACTAGGAAGTACTAGAAATAACTTCAGAAGGTATCTTGTTATTGAGATTTTTGGGGGTTTTTTGGGTGCTTGTCAGAGATTCTTGTCAATCTCTGACAAGCACCAGAAAAGCTTGATAAGAACTTGAGGATTTCTGTAAGTCATTACAGTCCATATGAATAAACAGTCAAAACCTTGTGACTGTGAGCTGTGATTCTCAAGGAATTTGCTTTACATACATACTGAGGTGTGTCAGCTCTATGTTGTAAATCCTAATTTTTTGAGTGTTTGCTTTTACTGAAGATTTTATTTGCTAGTCTGGCAGTTATATTTAGGGAAGGACTTTGCTTTGTTTTAGTTTTGCCACATCATCTGTAGAAGGTTATGCCCATGTATTATACAGAGACATGAAAAATAATTTTTTAATTAGTTAATACACAGTTTGAGATCCTTTTGAAATTCGCTCTTCTCACATTGGCTTGTAAGTGTGAGAATACTTGAGCCATTTATATGTCTATCTTTTTTTCATAATTTGAGACTATCGAGTGATACACCCTTGATAGTCCCTTCAGGTGACTTGACTTTCAGAGTTATTCCAATTCTGTTGGGTTTATTTGATATTGGCACAATAAATATATTTGTGTCAATGTATTTTCAGGATTATATTCCTGTCATGCCAAGCTATTAATTAGGAATGTAGTGCTAGTACATTCTAGCATCTTGAATTAATTTGAAACATCTAGAACTGTCTAGGATTTTGATTTCCTCACATCTGCTTTGGCTGCAAGTTATTCAATCAGGAGTTGCGATAAAGTATCTTAGATACTAATTCCATACCAAATTCTGTACAAAATGGAATGAACATGAACGGTCAACCAGAACACTCTTAATTGCAACATCTTCATTTTGACTAAGAATCCTGCTAGCAAACAAGCTAATTCTATTGATGTCGTATTGACAGGTTTTGAAGCTTTTTAAATTATTGCACAGAACCCGTCAAGAAGTTTTTAAAAATGATACCAGAGCCCTTGAAGGTGAGATATTTTTCTTCTGTGTTGCATGCTTACCTATCTTTCTGTGGAACTTTCTTCTCTGAATACACAGAAAGAGAATTCTTAATAGAATCTTCCTTTACATTATTCCCTTCCACATTTTATAAGTAATCACTGGGAAAACTTGTGTGTCTGTAACCAGATGTCCTTTAATTTGAAACAAAAAACTGGTTGTTAGACTCAAGCCCTCAAGCCATATTTCATAAGGAAAACATCTCTTTTTTGAACCTTGGTGATCTTCCTGGGACTTTTTTTTCCCCACTTCCTCTCTTCAGTCCAGCCAAAGCATGTTTAACTGTAGTAAGGATTCGTGTTGTTTCTCTTTATGTACGGTTGCTGCTGAGGGGATAAATACTGCTTTTTTAGTAAACCAACTTTAGTGGTGGCTTCTGTACGTTAGTTATTTTTAAACCTCAGAATGCTAGATGGGCAATCATATTTTATTTCCATGCCAGTCAACTTAAAACATGACATCACCTGAATTCCGTGGAAATATTACATTAAAATACTTAAGGCAGAGCGCACCAGGAAGGTGCTATAAAGGGCTTAGGATTCTGGGCTTTGAGGCAGTGACAAAGACAACATAAAATTTTTTGTTCACACTTTAGTTTTTTGTTTACTTTATTTAGCTGCAAGACAAAAGATAAATGAAGAATTCAGAAATAACCAAGATGAGACATCTGAAGAGAAGATAAATGAGGTGCTTCCTGTTTTCATTGGTTTTTTCCACTTTGCGTAAGAATACTTACATAGGAGCGTTTTACTTAAAGGATCTCTAAACCATTGTAAGTACTTACTGAGAAATTGTGAGAGCCAGGTGAGTTCAGAAAGGCTTCTACATGGATCTTTGTTATAAATATGTTGATAACCTCCATTGATATTAATAGTATGTTACAGAATTTTGCACATACAAAAATACATAAGGAGAAAGTGTCTTCTGGTAGTTAAATATGCTCATTTTGAAGCTTATAATAAAATTATGGGAAAAGGTGTTTTATGTTGCTATTTTCATGTAAATATTTTGTATACTTTGTTCATAACGTCTAGCTGAGCTGTGGTCACTTAAGTTCCTGGTCTTTGTTGTATAGGCAAGCACGGAAAGATACAGAGAGATTATATAGTCTGCTCAGTTAATGGCAGACATGAGAAGTTATTTTGAACCCTGATCACAAATGAGGTAGCATCTTTTGTGGGAGGCAAAAAAAAGCCAAATTATCATGACTATTGTAATACAGAGATATTAATTATACTACTGGAGTTTTTTGTTGCTTCTTTCCTTGTGGTGCATTAAAATGAGTAGGACGTTCTGTTAACTCACTGTATAACTTGCTCAGTTGTTACCTAAACACTTCTTATTGAGTCATTTTTCTAAAACTTAGTGAGGCCTGAAATTAAAATATCTAAAATATGGAAATTTCTAGTTCTTAACACCCATACAGATTGAATAATTTAGTCCTCGTCATTCAGCCTTTTAACAGACTGTATTTTGTCGTGGTTTAACCCCAGCCAGCAACTAAGTACCACGCAGCTGCTCACTCACTTGCCCGCCACAGTGGGATGGGGGGGGAAATCAGGAAAAGAAGTAAAACTCGTGGGTTGAGATAAGAACAGTTTAATAGAACAGAAAAGAAGAAACTAATAA
>JAVJGG010000202.1:0-15812 GCA_035590195.1 Aviceda cuculoides
TCGTGAGGTTCCCCTGGGCCCGCTCCTCAAGCCTGTCCAGGTCCCTCGGGATGACATCCCTTCCCTCTGGCGTATCAACTGCTCCACTCGCCTTGGTGTCACCTGCAAACCAGCTGAGGGTGCACTCAATCCCACCATTTACGTCATCGACGAAGATATTAAATAGTATTGGTCCCAGTACCAACCCTTGAGGGACCCCACTCATTACTGGTTTCCACTTGGACATTGAGCTGTGGACTGTAACTCTGGACATGCCCATCCAGCCAGTTCCTTTTCCATCTGAGGAATCGTGCTTGTGGTGACCCCTTCGTGTGCTAACAAGAGGAGATGGTGATATAAAATCCATCACAGAGCTTCCTCACCCCCCCCAGCCTTCGTGCTATTATAGAAAAATTTATCCGTGCAATTCAGGGCACTTCTGTGTTGCAGGATCAATAAGGTTGAGATTTCTAGAGTGGCACGAAGGATTTAATCAGCAATTTTAATAGATGTTGGAGCTTAAAGGCTCGCTATTGCTTTTAAAATCCCAGCCTGCTGCTGAACTGCGAAGCGGCAGAAGCACGGGCCCTGCCAACCTCCTAATCCTAATAAGGTGTTAGATAGTCATAATTAGGCTTTAAAATTAGCTATCAGACATGCTGTTTTGAGAGGAACCTTCATCATCTTGTGTCATTAAAACTTGATTACACATTGTTTTTACCCACAGATTGTTCTATTTTTTTTTGCAATTTATAAACATGGAAGATTACATCTGCCTGGACTATTATGCTTAATACCTTTTAAAATATTGTAGATAAATTGTCCGTGGTTCAGCAATCGGGAAACCATAGCAAGTGTTAGCATTCAAGGCAGTGAAACCACACAGCCTTGAGCTGGTCCACGTCTCCAGGTGCCCATCAGACATGAAGTGCGATGCCAAGAGGTCTTTGTTTGGAAAAATGATTTCAGAATAGAAAAAAAAATCCGTAAGATTGAAAAACAGGGGGCTGGCTGGTCTGTAGGTGACATATTGTTGGGTTCCTGGAGGACCTCGTGATGCTCCAGGTCTCCACTTCTGCTGCTGGGGTGAATTGGGCCGTTTCGAACCTGCATCTCCTCTTGCTGCTTCCATCTCTCATTTTACGATAGTTGCGCTCCTGCTAATGCAAGTCAGAAAAAGGGTCACAGCTATTCTGTTGTTTAATTAACACATTTTTTTCCAATCTGCAGTCATCGGGAGGCGGTGAGATGCTGTTTGGGAGTTCCTTGTTATCTTAACCCTGTTTCAGTGCTGGGCAGATAATATGGGATATTAGCAGCCTTGAAATCTTAGCTTTCATTAATTGCTGCCCTGAACACTGGTTGAGTAAATTAGTTCATTATATTTGAGTGTTTAGACGTCTTATCGCTGGGCTGAGCCTTGGCTTCTCCTCTCCATCCTACACAGTCTTCCAGGCGTGTTTGCTCTAAGGATGATTTCTCCCAGCTCTCCTGCAAGAGCTGGCTATCATTTCTCACCAGCCAGCCCAGCCCACATGCTTTTCCTTGCTTGTGCAAGCAGATTTTTTTCCATTTCCATTTTTTTTAACCATTCATCAAGCTGCGACCAACACCTTGATGCCTTCGCGGCATACTTGATGCAGTCCGGAGCGTCCCATGGCAGCAGCTCAGCTTTTAGTCAACCCTAAAAAAACACCCTTAAAGCACAACTTGAAGTATTCTCGAGGATTTTTCCCCAATTTAACACTTAAGTAATAATGTTTCAGGGGCAACTTCATGGAGCCTTCCTTGGAAATGCCTTAAAGGTTGGGAATTCAGGTGCTGCGTATCCTTGGTGCAGGGACGTCCCATCCTCGGGGCAGGTCGCACCTCCTTTAGGTGCTGTCCTTGCCATGAGGTCTTACGGTACTTTGCTGCCAGGTAACAAGAATTGGATTACACAGTGTTATCATGGACCTGCTTAAAGCCACCCCCTTTCTTTTTGGAGAGCAAAATTGGTGGAGGGTACGGGGGTCCACCCCATATTCATGACAAGTCAACAGATAGGAAGGTACCTTGAGAGGAAGCAGAAGAGCAGAGATGCTTACGGGATGTCTTCACTCCATGGAAAACATTTTAAAAAAAGGACAAATATCAGACTTGCATTAGAGGATCTTGAGCTGGTACCACTGGGTCTTCCTGGAAGGAAAATACAATTTTATAAGCACCAGACGACTCAACACTTAGTGCAAAATAGCAGCAAAACCCCAAAGTGACACTCACAGCCAGCAGGTCAGCTGATACCATGTTATCCTTTAGGTTATTTTTTGTTATGTTTATTTTTTGCGACAGATTTCCATGTCTTGGAAAGGATCCTTCATTTTAGTTTGTTCCCCCTATACTCAGCATCTCCTAAAGGTTTCTGGTTAAGGTTTCTTTAGATCTTTGATAAAGTGTAAATCTGGGACTTGGATGCTCCAGCTAAACAGCTTGTTGGGATGATAGGGAAGACTGGGAGATGCTGAAGTCCATTTTCTTTTCCTTACATCCAAACAGAAGAAAGACAAAAATCGCAATCTGCCATATCAGGATCACAAATATTGCAAGGGACATTTCCCGGGCTGCCTGCGCCTGCCTAACCACTGCCCTCCCAAGCCCCCGCTGCTCCTCCCAGTTTGCCAGCAGCCCGCCGTGCCAGTTTACCGAGCAGAGCAAATGGTTTTTCTTAATGGCAATAAAGCAGATTTGCTGCTTTTGTCGCTAATGCAAATAGCCTGCGGGGAGCGGGACAGGTATAAAGGTGCTCGAGCATCACTTGGGGTTGCCTCTCCCACCTGCAAGGTGAGCTGGTGGTCACAGCCCTCCTTGGCAGGAGAGGAAACTCCTTGGCACTCTCCACCTTGATGAAATACTTCAGGCATCCACCGTTTTCACCTTCATATTAAGGTTTGGACCACGGGTGTTGCTGCTTTTCTGGTCATTGCCTGGGGACATAGGCAGGGGACAGCAATACTGTGCCACGAAATTAGATCCTCCAGCAATTAAATTCTGGTTTTGCCCATCACACCCTGAGCAAAAAAAGGTGAAAGGACAAAAATCTGGGGAGGAGAGAAGGAAAAACATTATTGAGTAGACGTATAGAGACGGGTAAGTAGGTGTGGGGATACTGCTGTCTTAGCTGATTGAAGTGCTGGTTGAGTCTCACCAAGTCATGCCTTGACCATTGGGAATACTCATCAGCTCTGTCTAGCCGGGGGCCGGACGCTGGACTCGGGAGGTCTCGGCGTGGTGGGTTTCATGGGACGTCAGTAGCTGCTGGTGCATCTCGGTACGTCTCCTCTGTGCTGAGCGATGCCCAGCGAGCAGCCGCTCCGTCATGAAGAGCGGCTGGGGTTGCTCGTGGGCCAGCTAGACCGGCTCTGCAGCTATAAATCCTCACCCTAACTTGGACTCCTCTTCTCTTTGCCAGGGTACACTGCGGGGACTCCCTACAAGGTCCCACCGACCCAGAGTAACAACGCACCTCCTCCCTACTCGCCATCTCCGAATCCGTACCAAACCGCGATGTACCCCATCAGAAGTGCCTATCCACAGCAGAACCTGTACACCCAGGTAGGCGCCTCGCCAGCCACCGCCTCGCTCAACGGTGTGCAGATACAGCCCGAGGTTCTTGCAGGGCTTTGTCCTTGGCTGTCCGGGCTGAGCACCCACGTCCTGGTGCGATGGAGGTGCTCACGGTGGGGCTCAGTGGGGCTCTGGGATGCTGGGGTCTCTCTCCTGCCTCCTCCGTTGGATCCTCTGGATGAGACATGGTCTTGCGTGGTTGTCGGTGTGCAGCGGAGTCAACACGGCGGCATCCCTGTGGCTTGGCCAGGTTGGGAGTCGGGTCCCTTCCCCCAAAATCACATGCCTGACTGCCGGGGCTTGCTGGCTCCAGGGTGGTCCCTGCACCCACCTCTCCCCACCCTCCCCAGCTCTCAATGCTGCTCTTCCCCAGGGCCACAGATGAGTCTGCGTCACCACAAGGTCCACTTGCTGGTGGCTGGTGGCATCTCACTTGGCTTGCATCGCCCTCCTGCCACCTCCCACAGAAAAGCCCCTGTGTCACCTTCACCAGCACAAGCTACTTCAGGCATGACCCAGATTCGTGTCCTCATGGAAGAGCTCCTCCCTGAGCACCTGGATGGGTTTCCAGTACCATCTTCTCTGCTCCTTGCCACCGCCTCCAGCTATGTGCTGGGGCCAAGATCCTCCACAGGGATGCAGTTTAGGGCAGATGTCCTCCCAAAATCACCTTGATGCCCCTTCCCGCTGAACACCACGAGCTCCTTGGAGCAATCTGGCCCTTCCCTAGCTTTTCCCCTCCTCTTTAATGTCGAATAACCGACTTCTCCAGCAACTACAACCTCACGGAGTGGTTTCTCCATGCCTTGCTGAGACTAGAGCATCTCCTGTTGCCAGTTTGGTCCCCCGTCACCTCTCCTTCTGTTAACTGGGCGTCGCATAAACCGCTGGGGACCAAACCCGTCCCTGCCTGCTGGTTCCTCTCCGATCCCAGCTGCGGCGGGAGGTTGGCGTCTGCTAGCAGTGCCCACCAGCAAGCCCGAGATGGAGCGGGGCTTGCAGATGCCGTTTCCTCATCTCTGCTTCCCAGGGACCGGCAAATAAGAGTTTTGACAGCCTGGAAGGGAACGACGGCGAGAAGGAGATGCTCTGGTAGATCCTTTCCGCACGTTGCGCTTGCAGCACTCGCCGCCTGGGATGTTCCTTCTCTGCGGCTGATTTCTCAGTCACGTTTTCTTCATGGGCCTCATTTATCTTAGCACGTCCTTCTCGTTCTCTAAGGAAATGCCCTTCAACGTCTGCAATTTGTCCTACCAACCTTTGTAGCTCCTGAAAGAAAGAAGTAATTTAATAGTTCACCTGCATCTCCTTCTCGCCTTAATCCATAGCTTCAGAGATTCTCTAACAGCTTTCACCAGTGCACGATAAAATCTCCCTTCATTGTTTTAAACCCTCTAATCTTTCCAGTTGCCCCTGGTTTGCCGGTACTGGTGGTGTCCCTGCCTGTCCCGGGGGTGGCAGTTCTTGCCCTTGCACCGCTCACATTTCAGGCCCTTCATTATTTTGGATGTGGAGCTTTTTCTGTTGGCTCCTTTCTTTTATTCCCACCCGTCTTTCCCGCCTTGTTTCAAAACCTCACGGGTCTCAGCAGCCTGGATTTCAGAACCCATCTGTCTCCCATCAGAAACTCAAGAAGACGACACGCTTCTGGACCCAAGCAAGCACCTTGGGATCAGCCGAGAGCCGTGGCTTCTCCTTTTCTTCCATCTCTTGTTCATTTTCTACGCTAGCAGCCAGTCTTTTGGATCCAAGCTCCATTTCATCCCACCAAACTCCCCGACCCACGATGCTGATCCCCCTCCCGGTCCCGTTGCCTTCATCCATCTCACGGACCATCTCACGCGTCCACAGGTTCAGCTTCATCCCTGCTTATCCAGGTCTCCAGGCACAGGAGCTTGCTCGTGGGAAGGACCAGCCCTTTGGCAGTGCTGGAATGACGTCCCGCGGGCGGCTCTTCGTACCAGCAGCTACGCGTGACGCCCGCTCGTCTTAATATTGCTTCTGCAACACGTCTGGAGGAGCTGAGGGCTTGAAGGCTCCAAGTGAAGGACTGTCCCGGCGGAGCCACTCCGGGCTGGGTTTGGGAACCTCTTTATGTCCCGTCTGGTGCAGGGGGTGGGTGTGGGGGTCTGCTGCCGGCAGGATCGGCCCCGAGAGCGTCACCGCTCGCTCCGTAGCAGGCTGATGTCACTAACTCCTTGCTGACAGCACGGTCCGTGTCACCGGGCTGCCACCCACTGCAGACAGCGCTGGTGATCGCCTTTCAATAAAACACTGGGCTTCAAGTCACTGCTTTGGCTTGTGCTTTCCATCAAATGACAAAGACGATGGTGTTTTTTTTGGTTTTTTTTTTTTTTTCCCTTCTCGAACAGGGAGCTTATTATACCCAGCCAGTGTACGCGGCACAGCCTCACGTTATCCATCACACCACCGTGGTTCAGCCCAACAGCATCCCATCGGCCATCTATCCGGCCCCGGTCGCTGCGCCCAGGACCAACGGTGTGGCCATGGGGATGGTCGCTGGGACCACCATGGCAATGTCAGCAGGTAAGAAGGAAAAAATCTTTCCATGTTCTGAGCTGGGGTTTCATTTTTCGGGTGGGACATATCCAAACAGCCCGTGCAGGAGACTTGTCCTGGATGACAAACTCGCTCTGCATCCCACGTGCCGCCTGATCCAGCCTTGCAGGGTGTATCTGGCAAGGGGCTGCAGAAGCGCCTTGCACACAGCTAATTGCAGCTTCATCTGCTAGTTTTGCTTGCTGGTTACTGCTCCTTTGCAGGCAAAAGTCAATTAATTTGCTCCCGATACTGATCTAACTCAGTTTCGGGGTTAGCAGAGGAGACCTTTCATTTGGCTCACTCTAGAGGGATGCGCTCTTGCATCCTTAAATACATTATTCTTTCCTCTGTCTGTTCCATAAGTAGAGGAATAACCAGGTTTGTCCATCTTCAAATACCATTGCATTTCTATCCTCAAGTTCCTTTTTTTAGGATACCTATGGTCTTGCTTTCATTGGACGAAATGAACATTAACCTTGGTTTATGTATCCCAAATCCTCTGCATTTTAGGTGCAGCATTGCTTCAAACTGCAATTAACTGATAGCACATTAAGTAAGGATATGGGCTGATCTTATTTTTTCCAAAGCCTGTATTTGTCTCATTAACAATTCTTAGGGTTGTATATTGAATTATGCCAAGAAATGCATCATTCGTCCTTTTGCATCTGCATTAGCTGTGAAATAGGACTTTGTTATGGGACGCGATCCCTGGTGCAAGCAGAGATATTGCAGCCCGGGTGTGACAAGAACCACTCGGAGAGATTTACTGTTGCTTATACTGAGAAGTGGATAGATGTAATTAATGCACGTGGGATGCCCTAAGATTTCATTAGTAGTATTTGTAGAGAGATACCCACAAACTGAGAAATTGTTGCAAGCACCCAGTTACTCCCAGAAGGGAGTAGATGGGGCTGTATTCTCCCTCCCCATGTTTGCTGAAGGCATTGTGCAAATCCTTACCTAAAACCCCTCTGCGTAGCCCCTGCAGACTAAAAGAAAAGAGGCCGCGCTGGGCAGTCCCTTTGCTTCATGGCTGGGAGAGGATTTCTCCTTCCGCTGCATCCCAAGGCTCTCGGCTCTGAGGCTTTAAATGAAGCAAAAGAGCTCCAGTGCCCTTGGGAGATGAGTGGCAAAGCTCGTCTGAATTTTCCCTGGAAGGTCTGGGGTTTTTCTCATCTCCTTTCGCAGCCCTCATCCCTTCCAGTTTGGTCCTGGGATGTTTCAGATCGCTGCAGTGACCTGCTGTTGCGGTTTAGCCCGGTGCCTTCAGCAGGTGGAAGATGTCGGCAGGTTAGCGGCTAGCTCTGCGGCTGGCCTTTTAGGGACAAGGAAAATTGGAAAAAGATGAGTTAAGGGCCCAAAGTAGCACGGAAAATGTGCTGCAGCTTCAGGTGGGTTTATTCCATTCATGGTGCTGGCTGATACCAACCGCATGAGTCAAATGCCTTCGGTTCAGGTCTCACAGGCAGAATAATATTTGGGAGAACTGAAGAAGGAGAAAAAAGGGAGCCGATGCTGTGCCTGCCCCTGGGATGCGGTCTGCAGCATCGTACCCGCGGGCTACCGCTCCCCCGGTGGAGCTCTCAGCCTTGCTAAATATTTCTCCGTGCCGTTGCAGGAACCTTGTTGACCACCCCACAACACACCGCCATCGGAGCACATCCAGTTTCCGTGCCAACATACAGGGCTCAAGGAACCCCCACCTACAGCTACGTACCTCCACACTGGTAAACCCACTGGCCAATTCATGTAAGTGCTGCCTTTACTGGTCTTGCTCTGCCCTTGTTGATAATTAGCCGCCGAGCGCTGCCATCGCTTCTCTCCTTCCTACGAAGCTGCCGAATCTCTTTGTCGGGGCGATGCTGACTCCAGAAGAGCCATTTAGCACTGCTCCCCCCCCAGGGATAGCTGCATCGCACGCTCTCCTGGGGCTACGGGGGGTGTTAGCAAAGCACGGCGTGCCTCGACCTTACACCTCGCTGCTCGGCGCACGCAGGGCTTTCCCAGTGACCTCGGCGGCATCAAGCCGCTTTGAGCGCAGCGGGGCTCTGTGAGGGTGGGAATTATCGTGCTTTAAGGTTTTGGATGCATCACGCTCTTTCATAGATTCACAGGATGGTTTGGGTTGGGAGGGACCTTAAAGATCATCTCGTTCCAACCCCCCTGCCATGGGCAGGGACACCTCCCACCAGACCAGGTTGCTCCAAGCCCTATCCAACCTTGGACACTGCCAGGGATGGGGCAGCCACAGCCTCTCCAGGCAACCTGTTCCAGTGCCTCACCACCCTCATTGTAAAGAATTTCTTCCTAATATCTAATCTAAATCTACCATCTTTCAGTTTAAAACCATTACCCTTGTCCTACCACTACACTTCCTGATAAGGAGTCCTCCCCACCTTTGGTTGCACTTGAATATGGGGTTTTTTTCCCTGCTAAAACACGCTGGGAGATCAGCCTGTTCGTTAGCACGGGGGTTGCGTGCAGCTGCCTGCTACCAGCTGCAGGTTCCTGTCCTGCTACGGATCCCAGGAATCCCAGCTGCTTGTTTAAACGCCCTCTGCGCGCCGCTGGAGCCCTTGGTCCATCATACCCAATTAACGGGCAACGCAGCTGATGGGAACACATGATTCTGCCCAGGGAGGCAGCGCAGCTCTCCTCCAGCCCAGGGGGTTATCTGAAATCTCTCCTTGCTGTATACATTACGCCGGGCTAATCCCGCCCGTGACAAATTGTTGTGCAATTAGCAGAGAGCATCCCATCTGCATATTTTTAATCCTGTGCATTGGATATTACCGGAGAGCTGCTGCTTTCTCAGCTCTCTGCCCAAGAAATTGCCCGCAGAGCGGCGCAAGGGACGGTTAAATCCCGTATGCATCAGCTATACGTGCTGCGCACAGCGTAGGGGTGCGGAGGAGAGGAGAGCAGCCCTGCCTGATCCTGCACCGCTTGCTTCTAACTCCTGATTTTTAATATGTTTGCTCTCTTCCAGATCCGGAGTCAAACATTGTATGCAACTACACAAGTCTTACATCGGTGCTGTGGCCGCTGTACTGCAGCACCTCGTCTGTTTGCAAGAACAAAAGAAAAAAAAAAAAAAAAGTGCAAGGGTCACTTTATGCATTCTTTAGTGGTTTTTGTAAAAGCTGCTTTTTCTAATCTTCTGCCTCTTTTTTTTTTTTTTTCCTCTCCCCCTTCCTCCTCCCCAACCCACATAAATTGTGTAACACACATACTGACACTGAGCAATAGTAAAGTTCTCTCTTTGGTCCTATCATTTGAAAGCTCAGAATATTCACTTTTCCAGCATTGCCCAGCTGAGTGGTGCAAAGATCCCCCACTTCTTGTTTGTTTGGGTTCTTTTTGTTATTTTTCTGTTGTTGTTGTTGTTGACAAGAGCCTAGATTTTCTTTGGCTAGTGAGAGTGGTTGATGTTCAGGGTACTATGTGAAAAGCACAGCGCTGGTAGGCAGGCTTATTCCGATTTGGTTTGGGTATTTTTAGTTGAATAATATAAATTATTTAATCTTCCATAACATATTACAAGAAAATTGGTGTCTTCCAGATAGCTGTCGTGATAGATTATAAATGCATTATCTGCAGTGAAATTCTGAACTCATCCCTTCTTTTGTAGGAGTAAGAGAATATAAATATAATTAGCGATGTAACACACTTGTCTTAGGAAGTAGGAGGACTGGTCACCATTGGGTCTTTGGTCTGCTTTTTCCAACTGGGCAAACGGATCTTGTGTGATGGGAAGAGAGCAGCGGAGAGACACGTGCCCTGGTAGCATCTTGCACCTCTCGGGAAAACGAGATGCTCCCCATCAGCCATGTCCTGGGGCTGCGTGAGGGAGAAGGCAGCTCCTTCCTTGCGTGGCTACCGTTTGCAGGCAGAGATGTGCCGGGCAGCTGTTGAAGGAAGCGAGGAGATGTCCAAGGGTTGGTCTGAAGAGCTTCTCCAGGTCCAAGGGTTGGTCTGAAGAGCTTCTCCAGGTCCAGGGGTTGGTCTGAAGAGCTTCTCCAGGTTTAAGGGTTGGTCTGAAGAGCTTCTCCAGGTCCAAGGGTTGGTCTGAAGAGCTTCTCCAGGTCCAAGGGTTGGTCTGAAGAGCTTCTCCAGACTCTGGTGGTGTGGGGAAAGAGGGTGGCTGGTTGATGGAGAAGAGTCTTTGAGGCAGGGCGAGGGGGGAAAATGGGTGGCTTCACCTTGCACCCGTGTCATTGGCAGGGCTGAGACCAAATTGCGACGCCTCCATGGCAAAGGAGGTGCTACCCCCGCCATTCTTTGGGTTACAGCTGGGCTCGGAAAGTTCCAGGAGAAATGTTCATCCAAGCACAAATCCCAGCACCACAGAGAAAGGCCGGCGAGGGGGGATGATGTCTGGCTGCTCTGCTTGGCGAGTGGGGAGAAGTGGGGGGAAGAGGAAGCAATAGCAATAAACATGTCGCCTTCCTCACGGGAAGGCACCTGGGATAAGGTGAGAGCAAGGAAGGTGATCCACAGTTGACGTGGACCAGGCTGGGAGACAACGGGCATGCAGGGGCTGTGGGCACAGGGGTGATTTCTGGGGGTTTTGGCTTACCCAAGGGCAGAAGAACGAGAAGCCAACTGCAGCCGGTGACATCCCACCTTGGGGTGCCCAAGTAGAGCAATAAGTTGTCTCAAGGGCAGCAGAGAGTTCGTTCGTATTTGCAGACAATGCTTGCGGCCAGTTTATTTTTAAATCCGTATCACTCAACCCAGCATAGAAACAAGGTTTTTCTTCTTTTTTCTTTCCTAAGACAAAAATATTGTTGGGTTTTGCTTTTTCCGTCAAGTGTGCCAAAAGAGTTACATTCACTTGGTGGCGTGTTTGCAACTCTCACGTCTCTTGGGCTCCGAGGTTGTCACAACGGACCAAATCCAGAGCCTTTAAAGAAGTCGGTTTAGGAGATGCGGATGGGAATCCCGCCTGGCACTGCCTGGCATGGGTTTCCAACCCATGCATGGTGTTGAGTCAGTCATGCTGGTATCTGCTTTGGTCATGCCTGGATGACATCTCCAGATGGAGGTGAGGGCAGCGGAGACCAACACTGGAAGGTCACCTTGGCCAGGACACGGTGTAGAGGTCAGACTGGAGGGTCCTTCAGAAGAGCAAGGTGACCAGTTGTTGGCACCTGAGTGAGACCTCCTTGCTCTTGGTGGTGTCTCCCAGCTTGGCTTCTGCTGCCGTTGGGAGGAGCTACTGAAGCTCCTTCCCATGAGCATGGGCCAAATGGGGAGAAGCAAGCTTAAGGACCCAAGAGGACTCGTCCTACCACTATTTGGTCCAGGGTGGTTTGTCAGGTTGGGTGTTGGCACCGGCACTTCTGTATGGGGGTCATTTGATTGGTTCTGCTGGTTTTAAAGAAAAATCTAGTAAAGTTCTGGTTGACCTTCCCAACTTCGAGGAGAACAAATTGGGTGAAGACTGAACACCAGTGCTGTGGGATGGGGAAGGTGGGTTTCTCCCATGTAGTACTTTGGGTTACACTTTGGGTTCATATAAAAGGGAAAAAAAAAAAAAAAAAAGAGTAAATAATCAGAGAGTTGCCCCATTCAGCTTGGCGAAGCCAAGGTTTAGCATCAAAAAAGCAACAGGACATTTGGAAATAACAATACTACATCATCCTTCCACTGTTCGTAGCATGCTACAGTTAAACCTGGGCCAAAAAACCCTGCAATAGATCACAGGAATTGAAGACCTCGCCAATACCTTTTTTTTGCCCTCAGCGTTGGCTTCTCGTTATGTATTGGAGCTGTCTGTGAGCGCTGAAGCACGCAGGATAGAGTAAGCTCTAGCCAACGTAGCGGCACTGCGACTTGCAGGGTCCAGGGAGCTTTGTTATCACAGCCCAAGCTCTGCAGAGGACCTTTCCCAGCGGACACTGTCCTACCGCTGGCCTAGGCACCCTTCACCCTGAACTGCTTTAGGAGCAACTGCTAAAATTTTGGCCCACGGCTAGGAAGGAGATGCTAGGCTTTCTCCTGAAAGGAAAGAAACCACCAAAGGTGGGGCAGAAAGCTCCAGGAGCTGAGCGTGGAGGGTCACTCAGCGTTACCGCTAACGAGATCTGACGTGGGGCGGTTTAGTTTTAATTCCTTCGCTTGGATCGGTAGCAGATCTGATGCTCCTCATCCCGTTACGCCCAGGCAGAAATACTCATTAACTCAACCGGGACGTGAAGAGGTGAAATACTCGCCGTCCGTTGGGCGAGAGGCTTCGGTGAGCACGTTTGGCAACCGGTGTTGGGTTTAGGCTTGGGCCACTGCATGGCTCCGGGGCCACCACATGGCTCCAGGCTTGGGTAGCTCCTTCCCAAGGTGGCTTCATGGGGCTGTGGTGGTGGAGGGATGCTCCCTGCCACCGTGTGGGGATGGGGGGGCTCGATGTCCCCCCTCAGCTCATGCCAGCAGTAACCTGCAGCCCTGTCCCCCTCCCTGTGGAAGGACGTGGTTTTTCGGATAGATGGAAGGATGGGAGGAAAGCCTATGATCCCAAGCCCTTTCCTTGGCCAAGTCATGGCTTAAGTGAAGGTCCTGGGGAGGTCACGGCCTGGTGGGGGACTCCCTTGTGGGGGGGACACTGATGGAGGCCACCAGCTTCACTCCAGCAAAGCTTTGCCGACATCGGTTAAGGAAAAGGGTTCCCCACGGTGAAGGATCACACCGGGCGTTAGCAGGGAAGAGCAGGAGGGGTTAAACCACCCTTAGCCAAGTGTCTCAGAGATGAAAATTCCAGCTAAAGAGGAAGGAAAATAAGTCTCAAACCGCTGTTACGGCCATTAACCCATCCCTGCCGTTATCTTCGCTTTAAAACATGAGCTGTAATGCAAGATTGGGGTGGGCGGGAAGCATGTGAATGGTGGTGGTGGCCCCCAACAGGAGGGAGCCCCTGGGAGCCTGTACCCATCACGCCGCCAAGCGGCTGAACCCTCCGGGTGAGGATTTGTTCCTGTATTTTATGAATAATAATTACCCAGTCCAGCTTTTTTGCAGTTTCAAGATCTCATTATCATGAAGTGTTAGTTAAGGGGTTTGTTTTAATGATGGATGTTTCAGAGTATCAGGTGGTTTTTTTTTTTTTCTCCCAGCCTCTGGCATCTTGCTGAATATGGTCCTTCCCGGAGAGACCCCCCCCCCACTTTGCCATCCCCTCCCTCCTCTCCTGCATCCCAGCGGCAGATACATCCCCGTGGGGGATTTGGGATGATGCGATCCCCGGCCGGAGGGTGTGAAATCACATCTTGCTTTCTTAGAGGGAGAAAAAAACACATTTGGGGGTTGATTTTCAATAGGAAAACCCGACAACAGCAATAAGAGCCGCTGGATACCCGTTAATCCAGGGGGGTTGGTTTGGTTTTTTTCAATTGTCAGTATTTTCAAGCCCTCCATCCTCATCCCTGAAACACGGCGACCCTCTGCCCATCTTCCCTTTGCTTTCCCGCGAGCGCCGAGCTGGCTCCTGAGCCCATCGGGCTGCCAGCAGGATCAGGCTCCAGCTATTTTGTCTGCCTTGTGCTAGCATTCCCATAGGGAAAAAGGAAAATAAAGCCTGTTAAGGAGCTTGGGCAGGAGGAGAGCTTGGAAAAGGCATTTTTCCGGTGTGTTGCACCGTGGCGCTCACAGATTCACCGGTAATAGGGTAAAATAACCTGTTACAGGGATGTTTGCAAAGAAGGAATAGCAAAATATGTGGTTTAACGGCAGCAATTCCCAGTTAGAAACACTCATTTGTGCTGTTCGTAGGGAAAAAAAATCCTGGTGCAACGCAGCCACCTGCAGCATCACTGCATGTTCCTGCAAGGGCTGGAGCTGGGTGAGCTGAGTTTTTCCCCGGGCGAAGTGGGTTCAGGATCAGGGCGCTGGGTGGGGAGAGCTTTGTAGGGTCGGCAGCCATCGGGAAGCACAGCAAGGAAGGGAAAATGAGACAGCGGGGTGCAGGATCGCACCCCAACCCTCCCGTTCCCACAGCACGGAGCAAACCCGTGTCGTGCTCCTACCCCTCTTTCTATGTAATTGATTTTTTTTAATTAATTTCGACCACCAGGCCAGCTCATTTTTAAATATTATTGGACCTCTTCTTAAGCAAAAACAGATCTAAAAAAAACCAAAAAAAACCATGAAAAAAAACATTAAAACCAAGAGTAACCATGTCTTCCAAGTCTAAGTCTCAAAGGTGTGTAGGGAACATGGCCTTGAACTGATGCCCCGGAAAGCCCCACAGCCTCGGTTTGTCCATCTGATGTGTAAATTTGGGGTTGTTTTTTTCCCCTGTTTGTTTTCTGTTCTGGTTTTGGTTCTGAAGATCAGGTCGTGATCTCCCTGACAGATTTCAGCCAAGAGTTTGTAACTGTACGATATTTACTGTAAGATGTAGAACATTCGATAACTATTAAAATGTTTCCAAAAAAAAAAAAAAAATAAATAAAAGAGCCCGAGAGGGTTTGGTGGTTGGTTTTTTGGCGCGGTGATGTGGAGAAGTGAATGGGACCAGCCATAACCCCATTTCTAGGTTGGTGGTGGAGCTTGATGGTCTCCAACCCAACCTTGGGTGGGTTGTCCCAACATGGCCAAGCCAACGTGATCCTATAGGAACAGCTCCTATGGAAAAGTGGAGTGTGTGATCTTCACGGTGAGCAGAGCATCACCACCACGTCCTCCTGGGCTGACCGAGACTTTGGCTAGAGGAGCTGTAGATGCAGGAAACCAGCTTTGCCCAGAGCAACCATGCATGCCCCAGTTGGGTTTTTTTTTTTGGGTAGGGTGGGAGTTGTCCCACGATCCAGACACTCTCATTAGCTTGTGGTGTTAAGTGCTGGCACCTGGTGATGGAGGGAAACCAAGAGCTCGCAACGTTCCTGGAGAGGCTTCCGTTCCACAGACCCAGCGGGTGACCGAGAAATGCCATCCTGGCCGCGCGACGTCCTCCATTGCACGGTGCCTCCAACGGAGCTGTGCTCCGGCGTCATGGCTCCCGGAGACGCTCTCCATCGGGCCACCACGCCACGGCCACCACCACCGGCGTCGCAGCTCCTGGAGACGCTCTCCATCGGGCCACCATGCTGTGGCCACCGCCGGACCTCGGGGACGGGGAATCCTTCTCACCACCTGGGCAAGATGTTGGATTTGCCGCGCTGCCGGCGGACACCTCGGTGGCAGGAGCAGAAGCCAAGCTGCCACCTCCAGCGCTTCGTGGCTCCCAGCGGGACTGGCTTTCAGGCGGTGCCCAACGTCCTCCGTCCCCGCCGTGGGGTCTTTGTGGGTGTCACCGTCCCCCCGAGGCAGCCCCCGGGCCAGGTGCTAGCTGTGGAGGACAAGGGATGGACCACGTCTCCGGGTGAGGCTGGATGGGGCCCTTTACACCACCCGAGGTGGCAGGAGCCACTCAGTGTCACTCCCTGGGCCGACGTCCGTGGTGGCTGTCACCACCCAAGGGTACCCCGTGTTGGAGGGGACACCTCCTCCTGCTACGGGCAGCCACCCAGGTGGTCCCCCCCCCCCACTAAAGATGTTGAGACCCTGCAGGATTTGGCCAGGTGTCAAGGTGTCCCCAAATGGTTGGGGTGACAGGAGCTGGAGAGGACACCACGTCCGGGATGGCCCCTGAGGGTGCTGGGGGGGGGGGGGGGTCTGCAGTGACCATTAATGAT
>JAVJGG010000203.1:767-15714 GCA_035590195.1 Aviceda cuculoides
CCCCCCCCCCCCCCCCCCCCCCCCCCCGGGAAATAGCAAAAGCTCTTAAATTTCACTTACTAAATCTCATTTTTTTCTCTGGCTGGTGGTTAGGGCTTTGGTTTTGTTTTGAGACGGAAGATCTAGCAAAACTGAATTTTGAAGTGGCACTATGTTAAGTGTTTTCTTGTGATTATTTTTTCAAGTGTAATGTTTCGGCTTGATTTTCTAAGTTCCTTTAATTAATTTTTTGGTTTCTAAATGGTTGGGTTTTGTTTAGAAACACTAGAGCTGTTCTGTTTTGCTGGCTTCCTTTGGTAGAGGTGTGTTGTGTTTTAATCTCATTTGTGTAAGCAAAAAGAAAACCTTGCAGGAACTGAAAGTGTTACAAAATACAAAGGGTTCTTTTCCAGTGTTTATAGAACAAACTTATTTGTGTATAAACTTTTTTTTTTTTTAAATATGAATGAACAGCTATGCCAGGCTTTGTTGTCGGAGGAATGGAGCAGCAGGGAAAAGGGGAGCACAGGGAGAAGCCCACCTGGAGTCCTCCTGGAGGCTTTCCCTCCTCTTGGCGTTAGAGGTATTTGGTCAAAAGGTGCTAACACAGTGCACAAGGTTGGTGTAGATGGCAAGATAATGAGTTTCACTTGAGCTACAGTTTAATGAAGCATCTACTGCCTTGTCCGAGTTAGTCATTTGGAACATGTTACTTAGATAAACACAGTCTGAAAGCAGAAAACAAAGGCAGAGTGAAGCAGCTCAGGGAAACACACAATATAGAGAAGGAGCAACAGGAATAGCAGAGGATGGCTATAGTCACAGCGGAAAGACAGCAAAAGAGGAGGGGCGGGCAGGGGGATCAAGTAGTAGGAGTGGGAAAGTAGCCTTGGGGCAGTGAATGATAGCAGAGATGTTGATGAAACCAATATTTTTTTTTCAATTTTCCCTTGAACACAACTCTTCTCATAGGCAGTTTACTGGGACAGAGGAGAAGTAGGTAATCAAACTGACATTACACCGTTGTGACAGAGGCTTGGGATAATTACGCATGACACAGGTAAGTGTCCTGAAGATACCCGATACAGCTCTTGTTAAAGTTTGGATAATTTTCTTTCTGTGTCTCCATTTCTGTGGTCACATTGCCCCTCATGCTGCTCCCAAGTTCATCTGTCTGCAAAACCCAAACTTAGGAGACTTGGGACCTAGATTACCATTTTCCTACAGTAGTATGAAATTCTTCTTACAGAATAACGGAGACTGATTTTAGAGGAGAATTAACCTCTTCTGCCACAGAGCATTAGGTGAGCGCCTATCATGTGAACTATTATTTTGAGTATTTTAAGTTTAATAACTAAAGTGTAGCATAGTTCTTTCAAAAAGGAGATGAGTTAACCGACACCATCCATCCCTGCTAGTTATCTGCAACAAGATTACAGAGAATGATACTCCATTTGCACATGCATTTTGCAAACTTACTCTTTGGTTGTACTCTTTATTTTGCAAATTGCAGACATTGAGATGAAGGGTCTATAATTTCCTAGCTTGCCTTTCTCTTGGAACACTGGTGCTGCACTGGCACGCATCCACTTTGCTGTGACTTCATTTGAATACAGCAAATTCTTTATTATGATTAACAAAGGGTTGCTCTCTGGTCTGCTTTGAATCTCAGTCTGCTCATGGAGATTAGTGGGTTTTGAGCAATGCCAACTCACTAAATATCTCCGCTTCACTGATCTCAAAGACATTTGTGACAATGGATTTAGTAGTCATTTTCATGCGTGTTCTTGCCTTTGAATGGATAATAGTGTAGTAGTTCTGCTTTCCATTGCTGTTTGATTCTCCATCCCATTCAAAAGGGGTTAAATTCAAAACTTCTCTTTCTTCTTATGTTGCTTCTCTGAGATACATAAACACATCTGTTGGTGGTTTTAATCCTTGAATGCAACCCCCCCTCTTTGATTTTATTTTGTGTGAATACATTGCAAATGTCTATGTATTATCTCCCTCTTCACAGTAGAAACAAATAAAACTTTCTCTCCCAAGGCAAGATTAACAGAAATTGTTCTTCAGTTGAGCAGGAAAAGGCCGGTGGTTTTAAAGTAGGGGGGTCCCAGTTGCATGTCCTGATGTGGCCATATGTCTCATTTGGCCACAAGAATTAGAGAATGGGCAACAGTAAAACCTTAGGTGACATCACATCAGCAGACCCTTCTATTTTTTCATGCCACTGTCCCCATTGACCTCTTCACCTGTTAGCAGGTAACACATATAGACCTCATTTAGCTGTTAAGTCTGTGCCAAGCATGCTTTTTAAACTGGGATCTTTTATCTTCAAATCATCTGTTTAGTATTGTTTTCTTGTAAAGGTTTCTCTTCACTGCAACATAACAAAATAATCTTCCTGCCTCAGATACATGCCTCAACTTTGACTGAGTTACTCAGAAAGAAAGATCTATTTCTAATAAATAGATGGGTATTTATTTTTTATGATGTAATAACAAAATAAATGCAGTGAAATCTAGAAACATTAAAGATATCCATTATCTTAATTTTTAATTTTCCAATTAAGGTCATGGGCATGAGCCACATTGTATGTTGCCATTTCCAGAGGGTTTCTTTTATACTTGTAGTCCCTAGTCTTCTCTAGGGACTCCTGACCACTAGAACATTTGGGTTTAAAAGTTCTTCTTGCCCCCAGTTTTAAGATGTATTTCTTTTCTGAAATGAAGATATTTAAGAGGTAAAGTACTCTTGTGTAGTCAGAGCTCAGCAGTTCTGAATAGCATACCTTTAAAAATAAAACAAGTATTCACAAACTCATCCTTGTTTCATACTACTCACTGCAAAACTGTCACGCAGGTAAGATTTTCTAATGAGTAATGATGGTATAGTATGGTGGTCTAGGTATGAAAAGATCTTCCATTTGTGTATTTCTCTTACTCCTGCTGGAGCAGGGCATCACCATTATCATCACCTAACTCATGAAAATGTGTTCATTTAGAGAAATCCCTTGTGGAAACAGGCCTTATGTTGTTCATTTATTTCAGTGAATAGAACTAGGCAACAATAGAGAAGTAAAACCAGGAGTTAAGCTTTTTTGAAGAAGGAGTATTTGCAATATGGGGTTTATTTTCATTCATGTTAGTAAGAAATACCATGTAGCTGAACAGTATCTCATATTGGTTTATCACATTACTTCTGTCAATGCATTGAACACAACCTTGTATAATAAAGCAGGATCCTGGAATGACAAATTTTAAATTTTCTCAAAGAAAGGTGATCAGCCTCTTTCTCCTTCCCAAAAATCTCTTAAGACAAGGAGTATTATTTTATCTTGATGTATGAGACTGAAAGTTATAAACTCTTCAAAAATACTAGGTTAAATTTCTGGAAGCAAACAGACCCCAAAAGCCTTGTGTTGCTGCCAGGTCAAGCTGTAGACTTCTCTTTTAATTGCTGCAGGAGAACAGCAATTAATCTCCAAAGCTGGGTTTCGTTTCAGAAAATGGATAAGCACAGTGGATTTCTTACTAAACTAAAGAAATTTACTAAACCAACTTTCTCAAAAGCATAAAATCAAAAGTGTTCCAAACTCTGAGTTTATAGAAAATCCAGAACAACCAACACAGACATAAAACAGGTAAGAGAAATAGCAAGTATTAAGCAATGCTGAAAAAAACCCCAAATAGTCGTTGATGGTAGTTTCTTTACAGGGAAGTTGCTCCCAGTTCAGGATTTGGCTGTTGTACTCCCAATCCCTGCGCAGCAAAGGATATAATTTATTCATAGTATTTCAGAGGCTTCTTCTAGGCCAGTCTTTGAAGATCTGTCCTACTCAGTATGTTTACCTGCATTCCAAAGGCCTATGCTGTCCTCTGAGGTACAGTTTCCCACTGATGAATCCAATGGATCAGTCAGGGCATTTGCTTATGTACATAACACACACTCTGACATCAGCGGCCTAAAACCAAAGGTGGTGGCATAAAAATCTTGCAAGAAAGCTATGTCAGTGCTGTGGTACACTCATGGCAATAATCCATGAAGAATGTGTTCACTGTAGCCCCCTGCCTGGGAGAATTGCTGTCACTTCTGTCTTGCTTCAAGTGCCCGATCAGCCTGAGCTGTGAGCCACTGATCACTTCCACCAGGTGCTCGGGATGTTGGGTGGGAAAGATACCATAGCCTTGGGCTGTTAAATCTAGGGCAAGGTTTCACTAAAGGCAGTGTCTGAACTGCCACCCAGCAATGCAAGGTTGCCTCTGCATCATTACTTGCCCAGGGATGTAGTAGATCTTGCTCAGTGGGATTTATATCGTTACAAAGCATTAAAAAACTGGCTTTTGGTGTTGTACTCAAATAGACAGTTTCCTGCAGTGTGACCCTGGTCTTTGCTACTCAGGTAGCCACCTCCAGCTCTTCTTACCAGACCCAGCGTTTCCACACACTTGTTTTGGGCTGTGCTCCACTGCGATCACATCACATTTACAGATTTACATAGCTTCCAGCACAAGTCACTTTGTAGCTAAAACATCTTTCAGCTGTCAGCATTTCCATCCAAGGTAAAAAAATACAGATCTCTAGTTCTTGAGTTCTAATTATGCTCCAGCCGCCTCAATTCTGGTACACTGACTTGGCCTGAAGATACCAGCAATGGCAAGAGATATTATTATTTTGGTGCATTTGTTCCCTCAAAGCATAATTAAGCTACAAGTTTTGCATGTAGACATGCACAAATAGGGGCTGGGCCTACTGAAATTTTTCTGTTGATCAAACTTGAATTCATTCAGAGTTACAATCAGGGAAGCAGCTTCCAATGCATGCACAGAACATTTGCTTGATAATAAAGAATTTTAAAACCTGTCCATGAAACTTGGTAGCTTTAGATGAAGCCAGAAGGATTGTTACTGAATCTGCCCAAAATTCCCACTGCTGAAAAAGAGCGAGACGATTGAATAAAAGGCAAGATTTTCCAGCTTGCCTGTCAGCAGCTATGAGGAACAGGAGATAATGAGGAAGACATGGCATTATTTTGGGGCCAGAGCTAAAAAAAATAGTGCATTGTTCGTCAAAGGGCTAATACTGTACAATGATTGATGATTCTGTAATCAGAGCCCACACAGAGAGAAACAGGCTGTAAATTAAATGATGGAGTATTTCACAAATGGCTTGGAATTGCACTGTAATGATCAAGAATTTACGGAGAAAGACTTTATGCCCCTTTTTTTAACAAGCTGCAGCATTTCTAAGAAATAATTAGGGTTCTGACTAGGTATTCATTTGAATGAAGGACTGAGTTTGACAATAAAAAATAGCCTGTAATCTGCGTGTCACATGCAGCTTTCTACTGACATACAACCTCATGGTCTAGTGCACCAGCATTCACAGTGAATTAGTCTCAGTTTTACTGTATTCTTTAACCACACCAAGTGGTACCTGGGGAGATAAAGTTATTTTACTATATCACTGCTAGTTAGGTAGCTCTTACAACTGAAAAATTGGAGAACGACTCAATGATAGACTTAAAATCAATATCTTACTGTGGTTAGAAGTTTCTTTTTTTAGACTTAGTAGTAAAGAAAAAGGAGGAGGAGGAATCCATTTCCCTTTCCCTTTTGAAATCCTCAGGTTGGCGAGCCAACTGACAAGCCAATGGCTTCCTCAAGCAATTCACTGCAATTCCTTCCTGGAAAGCTTCCTCCTCTAGAAGCAAAGCATCCCCCTTAGCTTTCCACAGAAGTGGAAAAGTGCATATTGAAAGTAAATTACAGCATGCATTTGGGGAGATGGGTAGAATTATGGCTAGGAAACTGGACTAACATGAGCAAACAGGCACCAAAGAATCCATGCCAATTTGAGGTAAACAAAACATCTCTTCTTTTGGTCAGTCAGCTATATCTAGCACATGGGCAGATCAGCAATGCAATACACATAATGCCTCTTGACACCTCTAGGAAACACAGGGTCTCTTGCAGCCTTCCAGAAAATCGAGATGTCCATGAAGTTTTGAATTTATCTTGCCTGTGTTCCACATAGCATATGTACATACTCTATTTGGGAAATCCCACTGGCAGCAGCCCTTATTTTTTCTAACGTTAGGTGTCAGAGTGCAGCTGACCTCTTTCTTGAGGCAATCTAAGATGCACTACAACTGCCAGTTCTCGGAGGTTCTGGACAGTTTTTCACCAGGTCATCAGAAAACTGGACAGTGTTATTAACTATCTCTTAAGCAATTGGTAAGTAGAAAGGGATCTTCTTTTCTGTGATGGCTTGCGTGATCATACAGTCTACCAAAACACCATTTCTGAGTTACTTAACCATATTTGGGGCCAGCCTAATTGTTTTAGATTTAGGGGGAGGTAATTCCAGCAATGACTACTTCTGGGCATTCAGAAACTGATCTTGAAGTCTGAGAGTGTGTTCAAGTTGGAGCAGCTCTTACCTTGCAGACAGTGGCATCCATCCTAGTGAAAAGTTTCTAAAACTTGTTAATACCGTCTTTTGTCATTCTGTTTTAATAACGACTTGTAACAAATTTCCTAGCTCTTAAATACATGATGGTGTTCTTGTCTGTGTCAGATATTTCTCTAACACTGAGAAGAAGGTGCACATGTTAGCATGTGGAGGAGATAAGACACCCATTCACAAGAGCTGCGTTTCTTGGCTAACTTTTACACAGTGTGGTTATGACAACAAATGAAAATGTGTCTGTGCAGTAGCCATCAGTGCGGGTTTCAGAGGCTGTCCCAAGCTTGCAAGGATGAGCATGTGACAACCCTGACTGTGCAAAGGGGCACACAGGAGAATTACACCAGCTCCTGTCTGCTGGCCCCTGATTTTGGTCATGAAGCTAGTAGGGAGAATTTACAGTATAACTGTATGCTTCAGTGCTCTAAGGATTTTTTTTTTAATATTATTTTGTGCAATATTTTTCTCTTAAATCTCCCTTGTATTATACATATAGACTTGCATGCACTTACCAAATTTTCTGTTTAGATACCCACTAGATAAGAAGAATTAGAGCTGTCACTGGTCAGTATAACACATCTATTAAGCAGCAGCCCTTTTCATGTAGACTGGCTGAGGATGTGTTCTAGACCACAACCTTCTAACTTGAAGATACTCAGCAGTTCATGTGTGGCCCTTTCATGGACAATTTTTCCTTGCATGCTTGTTTTTATCTTTGTTAGTATTACTGTATTCATCTTTGTTGTACCACACACACAATCACCAAATAATAAGTATGCCATAGAGTTAGGGAAGTGAATGCCATTAACGTTCATGAAACAATCAAATGCTCTAATGATGGCCAGGACAGAAGGACCCAACAAGGGACTTAATGATTAGGTTTTCATAGCAGGATTTGAGAAGCATGTGGTGAACAAAGGATGAGGCCACATGCAAAGCAGCAAGCAAAAAATAAAATAGTGACTCGCTGCTCATTAAGTGAGTATTGTCCATTCTGTGCACTGGGTCAAACAATGGGCTAGTGGTTAAAGACAGCATGTGACTATAATTAAAGACTTTTATATGACATAGGCACACAAGGACGCCAAATTAAGGGTGCACAGGCAACCTTACCTCAGGCTTTTCCTGACTTGCTAGTGTTCAGCTTAGAGTCACCACAATGCTCTTCTGATACAAGGTTGTGTATGATGCCCTTAGTACACATGGATGCCTCAGCGATATCCTAGCTGGAGTTTTCTGCTAGCAGTGCTAGCAGTACTTGTAGTAAACTGCTAGGTTTGCTTCGCCTTGGGTTTGCTCGTCTGCTCACTAGTGGCTGAGTGGCTCACCTGGTTGGAGGGTTAGGCTACAAGCCATAGGCACAAGTGGGTGGTGAAGAGATAAGAATGATATGGGACCCCCAGCACAGCATGTGAAAATGAATGTGACATGATGGGCCAACCCCATGAGAAAACAGCAACACTGGCATCAGGTGCAACTGACCCTGCCCTTACAGCCTAGGCGGTAGGTTTGTCCAGCCACAGATTGACCCTCTTTGGCACTGTATTTGGTACATAGACTGTCTGTGTTCATTACAGTGCCTTCCAGGAGCTGTTATATGCAGTGAAAAATGGCTAGCAAGGGATGGTCCTAGCCAAGGAATGGTGCTTGCTGGCAAGTATTACTGTAGTGGGGAGGAGCAGGAGCATTCAGTAATTTGGATGTGCACATTGTGAACCACTTCATGAACTGTCCCTGGTCTCATCTTGGTCTTTCTGAAGGAAGGAGACAAAAGTTCTTCAGCGCAGCTTACTAAGTTAAAGAGCACCGACTTCACTGTCCTTTGAAGCCCAAATCCTGGCAGCACATAGAGCTAATGATGCAGACAGAATCCGTGTGCCACCTGCAGAACCATTCTCTGGAGCTGCAGTCAGGCAGCAGCTAGAAAAGAGCAGCTCGGGATGTACGTAAAGTGCCCTGTTCAGTTCCTGGGAACCACCTGTGGGGTACGTTGTGGGAGCTGGCCTACTATCACAACCAGTAACTGGTTTACTGATAGTGTGCTGTTAGCCCAGGGAGATTCTTCTCTTCCAGTCCTGCATTGTCCTCACTCTTCTTTGGGCTGGGAAACATTTTTTTCCCCTTTTAAACTTCAGACAATCGTTCTCAAAACTTTTGCTTGCAGAAGTGGTGTCTGATGAGGGGACCACTGTGCAGGACTGGGCTGGGGAAGTGCCTGATGTGTGCGTAGTGGATTATATGGCTAGGGAGATGCTGTTCTGTAGCTACCTACCAAGCCATCTTTGAGGTCGAGGGAACAGGTAAGAAGAGCACTCCCCATTGCTTCACTCTCTGCTTGTTTCTTCAGAGAACCCACACCACAGTGAGATGTTGTATTGCTTAACCCTCTTCTAGGAAAGTTTAATAAAAAAGTCAGCAAACTACTGGATTTGTCTTATGACCATAAGGCACTCCCAGGTGTGCTTCATGTAAGCTAGGTAGACCTTTTGGGGAGAACATGGAAGCACAATGGTAAAAAGCACTTCTGTCCTCTATTGGCTCCCAGATGTGGCCAGCCAGACATGGCTGCCCCACAAAAACAGTTTCTGGCTACTGCAACTGAAAAAGTCTCCTCCAGCCCTGAAATCAGTGGTCTCAATCATGTCGGCGGCAACAACAGCTGTGACAACAGTGAGCTCAGCAGAGCCAGAGTGAAATCTGGGTAACCACCAGAGCCTATCCTAAAGACACTGAAATTAGAGAACTTTTTTCGATTCCAGCTTTGCACAAATAAAACAATCCTTTAACATTGAATCCAAGTAGGTACTTACTGTGCTTTTGACTTGTCATGAGTGTTTCATGGTCTCATGACAGTTTTAGGGCTAGAAACAATTCTGAGGGGTGTTGAGCCAACACTTTTCACACATATTTGGTTTATTTACACTGCGGCTTGTTTTGTACATTGCCTACAAAATTATGCTTCATAGAAGAAAAGCCTGGCAACACGAGGGAAATAGTTGTAAACAACCAGAGTGAGTGCTCCAGCCTGTGTACAATAGACATGCTAGAACTCAAAATAGCACCAGAGGACAAAAAAACCCCCACCCTTAACAAACACTAAGAACATTGTTTGTTTTTAAGAAACACTGAGCATTGTTTTCAGCGTCTAGATTAAGCCCAATTGCCAAAAACCCCCTTTGTTACTGCCTAAACCAAACTCAAGTTGGGAAGCATAGTCAATAATTATTTCACTTAAGAATGTACAGCGAAAACCTAGGGGTGGGAATGCAAGAGGTGAATAGTTGTTCGAAACGAAGAGCTTCATCCTCTCCCTGTCCTTTGTCTCTCTTCTTTTCCAGGTGTAGGAATAGCAGCTTTAATGAACAGCAGTAGAAACCGAGTTTCTGAGAGCAACTAAGATTGAAATGGGGAGCTTTTGGCAGCAGTCCCCCTCCCCCCTCTTTTTGAGATCCTTAACACATGCCAAAGCTTTCCTCTTAACACTTGCCAGGGCTATTGAATACTGAAGTCACTGTTTTGAACTTAAAACCTCCCAGAACTCTGATACATCTGTATGGAGGGTGCTTGCTGCCCTGCATATCTGCCAGAACTCAAGACTGAAATTTTAATCATAGATTCAGCTTTGAAATCTTAGAAACAAAAATTAATCCTGGCAGTGTTCTGCCTCCTGTTCTTTTCCCTCCCCTCCTGGCTCTTTCACCCCATCAGGCACAAACAATAGCGTTTCTTGTACCCTGCAGTACCCATTTCTTCCCGTTAGGAACAGAAGACTTGGCAATCTCCCTGGATGGCTGTGCTGGTCCAAAATTGTCTCTGGGATGCATGCTTTCTTTTATACTCGGTGGAGTGAGGGGTGCATCCCTTGCAGCACAAATATTGCTCACAATAAAATGGGCAGGAGCAGAAGTTGTTCACTAGTGGCTGTTATTACAAGTGGATGGATGTTGTATAAACAGTAAGTACACTAAAGTGGTCCAAGACCATGGACTCTGGGGATTGCCTCTCTTCTCATCCTTTTGCTACAGAATTTGTTCATCAGATACAGAAATGGGTTGGGGAATTATTGGCAGCTTAATGGCAAGCTTTTTATTTCTGCCCCAACATGAACTAGTTCATGAACTAATCAGCCAAGGTACCTTTCTAGTGCCTGAGGAAAGCTATGTGGGGGCCCCAAAACGTACATAACAAGGACTACAGCACCCTCAGGAGTGCATTGAGAAAAGCATTTGAAGTCCTGGACCCTGTGGAGACCACTGATGGATTTCAGAGATAGCCATGCCAAGAGCTTTCAGCTGTCTAGGAAAGACAGAACACTTTTTCAGTAGGGTGAGGAAAGGCAAACATACAACAGCAGTTACTGGTTAGGCCTTTGGTGTCAAATCCACAAACTGGATGTAGTAACATGGCTCTGTTTCAACAGGAGAGGTGAAGCATTCCCTCATGTCAGGTAACACAGTGGTTGAAGATCTCTTCTGGAGGCAGGGACGTGGTTTTAAAGCCTCCTGGGAGCCTTTTGCCTGGGAATAGAGCACATCGCCTTGCCTAGCATTTAACAAGAAAATGTCCCACCTTCTCTGAATGTGCCTGTGGCTGTTTGTTTTTATGCTGAACTCCATAACATGGAGTTGCAGTAGGTGTGCTCAGCACATGCCTGCTGGATCAGCACCCTCAGAATAGGTTCTGTCTAGGTTCTGTATCCCAATGGCACCTACATAATTACTTGAGTTACATTACTGCTGGGATGGTCCTGCTGGTGTGCAAGCAAGTGCTCAGAGGACTTGCAGGTTATACAGGGGAGCATGTAGTGAGTTCACATATTTCTAGGGCTAACCAAGCAGCTGCTAAACAGCAGTGGGTCTGGATTGCACTTCCAGATTTTGGGTGATTTTTGGCATCTAAGTCATCCCTTGGCTCTAGCCCCAAGCCTAGCATGGCTGCATTCTACAAAACTGGATCTCTCAAGCCAAGAACAGGAGCTGCCAGGTTAGCAGTCCCCTTCAATGAATGTGTACTTAAAAAATAGATGTAAATCAATCAGATGACAGTGAAGTCTGTATGAAGAAAATTCCTGTAGTTCGTTCACCTACCTCAAACTGTCCTCTCTGGCCATGAAGAGTAAGTGTAGCAGTAGCAAGAACCCCTTGTGATGTGGTAGCATTCTTTTTCCTCTCTTGAAAATGTACTTTACAGAGGACCAGGTGAATTAACTTCATCATGAATTAACTACACTTCTAATGGCACTATTTGACTTGCCTGGCTTTCAGTGCTGTAACTTTCTTCTTCCTGAAGAAAAAATGGCACACACATCACTGGAGACAAGTCCCTCAATATGCAGTTTCTGTTGTTAGTTCTGAAACACTAGAGAGAAATTTGGACTTCACTGAAATCAGTGAGGGATGTCCTGGCTTGACCAGATCTTCATCTCAAATGAGTTCAAGCACTCCTCTAATCAATTCTGAATGCAGTCTAAATTGTTCCATAGCACTTTACATTTCTCAGTATACTATAATGGAGATGACACGTGCTTTAAAGCGTTGGATTTATGCAGATTTGCCAAGAGGGCAAGGGTGCACAAGTAGAAACATTTTTAACTGAAAGGACATGTGCTCCCCATATGGATGCAGTCATGGTTGCTTAGTCTCTGAATGAGTTCATACTTGCACTTCTCCAGAAGAGAACATGTTCTAAGTATTTCTTCAGGCTAATTATTTTTCATGCTACAAATAGTAGTTGTCATCGTCTCACCCAACACACAGGCTTCAAGACACAAGCTGTCGGAACAAACTGGAATGGTTCATGTCTGTGAAAGATGACTACCAGGAAGTACCTGCCTATTTTAGGTTGGTCCCTGAAAGGGGCTGGCAAAACCTTAATATTGTCCTCTGTGTTCCTCACTGACTACCTCAAGCAGTTTGTTCTTAGTACATTGTGTGTTTGAGACTTCTTTGAAGGAACCTAATTCCATTAGTGGTACAGGGGACCCAGACACTTGACTCTTAAGTTGTGTTAAGCATCTAGGGCTATAATAGCCTCACAAGTATTCTCCATACGTGTTAGAGTTTTTTGTTTTGTTTTGTTTTAAAGCAAATGGAAAGCTGCTCAGCTTGGGTCCAAAAAGGAATTATTTGTATTTTGAAGATTTTTTAGGTTAACCTAACATTACTTAATTTATTAACAACATGCCTGTACAGCCACCTCAGGCACCAGGATAGTCATGTTGGTTTTAGTTTTGTCATATATGTGGCCGAAAGGTGCAGGATAATCCCCAGGCCTTCTTCCCTTCATGAATGGTGGTTTTGTTGCTGTAGCGCCTCATGGTGGTGTTGCCTCCAGCTCACACATTTTCAGTGGTAGAGTTCTCTGTTTCCAGACTCTCTTCTGTGAACCACATTGAGCTGACCATGAACAACTGGAAATCTTTCTCAGAGTGGGAAGCTCTTCTTCCCCCATTTTCATGCTATCCTGAGTTTTCTGACAATTTTCACTATATGCCATTGCTGCCTATAAGAAAAGCTTTGAAAAGGCAAGTTACATGATATCAAACCTGTGATTCTCTGTCTTCTCCCCTCCCCCTTGACACACATGCACACATGTAATTAAACAAATAAAACCACCTAATTATCTCCCTTATGTGTGGAAATTACCTAGTTTCTGGCCAAACCATGGTGCTGGTGCAGAGACATACCAGTTGCCTCTGCACAGGCTTGCTTGGCTCCAAGGAGGTTCATTAGCTGGGGCTTGGTGCTAGACCTGCGGGACCAGGGCTGGAGCTGGGCTGAGGCAGCTCAGAGGATGTTATGCTGTGTGCCAGAGCCGACTGTATGTTCTGATAATGTGGGCTGCAAAAGCAGGATGTGTCTGAGCTAGGAGGCTCTCTAGACACCACATGTATTGGAGAGCACTGCAGACAAACCCAGGAGGACCTAGCAGGGATTTGGAAGCCATGGAAAAAAATAATCCCACCGTCCAGAGTATCATAAGGATCCTATTACAATGAACAACAGAGAATGGCCTTTGCTCCCACTCATCTCTTTGCACTCATCTGCCCAATGAGTATTTTAGTTGCAAATTACAAAGGACAGGATCCTTGTCAGCTTATCTTTCCACTTAGCAGTCTTTATAGTGTCACCTATAGACATGTCACAGGCATGTGGCAATCAACATCTTTCAGTCATGTACCAAACCTTTAAGTGTTACCTAGGCTTCAAAATCTGGAGGGAAAGAAATCTCAGATTTACAAATACCTTCACATACTTCATACAGTTTCTTGCTAATTTTATGCTTAAAACTCACGGAGACAGTTTCTGTGGCAAAAAAAACCCCACACCTGACCAAGCAATTAAAGACGAAGTCATTGAAAATGAGGTCACAATACTACTTTTCCACAAGAATCCCCTTATTTGGTGATTGAGGTGGCTGGATGGGTTCTGCTTGAAAGAGTCCAATGGGATAAGGCCCTGGAGGGAAGAGGGGTCCAAGAAAGCTGATTGATATTCAAGCCTCACCTCCTCCAAGGTCAAGAGCAGTCCACCCTAAGGAGCAGGAAGTCAGGCAAAAAAGCCAGGAGGCCTGCATGGATGAACAAGGAACTCTTGGCAAACTCAAACACAAAAAGGAAGCCTATAGAAGGTGGAAGCAGGGACAGGTAACCTGTGAGGAATGTAGAGACACTGTCCAAGCATGCAGAGACACAGTTAGGAAAGCCAAAGACCAACTGGAATTAAATAGGTGAGGGATGTCAAAGGCAACAAGAAGAGCTTCTGTAAGTATATAAATGGCAAAAGGAAGACTAGGGAAAGTTTGGGCCCAGTGCTGAAGGTGGCAGGGGCCCTGGTGGCACAGGTCATGGAGAAGGCTGCATGCCTTCTTCACCTCAGTCTTTACCAGTAAGACCAGCCTTCAGCAATCCAAGGACCTGGAGACAGAGGGAAAGTTTGGAGCAAGGAAGACATACCCTTGGTGGAAGAGGATCAGGTTACAGAATACTTAAGCAAACTGGACATATGTGAATCCATGGGCCCCAATGGGATGCACCCAAAGGTGCTGAGGGAGCTGGCTGATGTCACTGCAAGGCCACGGTTGATTATCTGTGAACAATCATGGTTCTTGGAGAGTTGCACGAAGACTAGGGGAAAGCAAATGTCACTCCTGGCTTAAAAATAACATGAAGGAGTACCCAGGGAACTACATGCTGATCAGCCTCACCTTGATCTCTGGGAAGATGATGGAGCAATTAATCCTGGAAACATGTTCCAGGCCCATGCAGGACAAGAAAGTGATTGGGAGGAGTTTGCATGAGACACAAAACAGGGAGGAGTGGCTGATACACCAGACGGTCATGCTGACAACCAAAGAGACCTCGGCAGTCTAGAGAAATGAGCCAACAGGAACCTCATGAAGGGAAATGTGAAGTCTGGCTCCTAGGGAGGAACAATCCAAGGTACCAGTACATGCTGGGGGCTGCCCAGCTGGAAAGCAGCTTTGCAGAAAAGGTGTGTGG